>NW_026844478.1:35390680-35412217 GCF_025583915.1 Anolis sagrei ordinatus | reverse complement strand
GGGGGGCCGGGGAAAGGTGGTGCAGGGTCTCTGTAGTGGGGCCAAGGGAAAAGGGGGGGGAAAAGGGTGACTTTAGAGGGGGCAGGGCGCTGGGGGGGGCCAGGGGCCTGTGCATGTGTGCCGGTTTTGAGAAGGGGGCAGGGCTCTGTAGGGGCCAGGGGCCACTTTGCCCATTGGGGGCGGGAAGAGAAGGGGTGGCAGGGTCGTCTTTAAGGGGGGGCCGGCCACGGGCCCAGTGGTGGCCTGTGAAAGGTGGTTAGGGGGCTCGGGAGGGGGGCCAAGGGCAAGTTGCCCAGGTGGGCAGGGGAGGAGTGTGTCAGGGGCGCTTGAGTGGGTGCCAGGGGCCACGGGCCCAGGTGGGCCGTTTAATAGAATAGAAGGGGTTCAGGTCGCGTGAGGTGGGCCAGGGCCACTCTGGCCCGTTGGTGCATTTTAGAAGGGGTGTAGCGTCTCGTAGGTGGGCCAGGGCCCTTTGCCCATGTGGGGCCTTGTGAATGGGGCAGGGTCGCGGGAGTGGGCCTGGCACTTGCCCATGTGGTGCCGTTTGAGAGGGGGCAGGGCTCGGAGTGGGGGCCAGGGGGCCACTTTCCCAGTTGGTGCTGTAGAAGTGTGCAGGTCTCTTTAAAGTGTGGGCCAGGGGACTGGGCCCTGGGGCCTGGTAGAAGTTTTAGTGTGTGCCAGGGGCCACTTTGCCCATTTGGTGCCTTTTAGAAGTTGTTCAGGGTCTCTTTAGTGTGTGCCAGGGGCCACTTTGCCCATTTGGTGCCTTTTAGAAGTTGTTCAGGGTCTCTTTAGTGTGTGCCAGGGGCCACTTTGCCCATTTGGTGCCTTTTAGAAGTTGTTCAGGGTCTCTTTAGTGTGTGCCAGGGGCCACTTTGCCCATTTGGTGCCTTTTAGAAGTTGTTCAGGGTCTCTTTAGTGTGTGCCAGGGGCCACTTTGCCCATTTGGTGCCTTTTAGAAGTTGTTCAGGGTCTCTTTAGTGTGTGCCAGGGGCCACTTTGCCCATTTGGTGCCTTTTAGAAGTTGTTTAGGGTCTCTTTAGTGTGTGCCAGGGGCCACTTTGCCCATTTGGTGCCTTTTAGAAGTTGTTTAGGGTCTCTTTAGTGTGTGCCAGGGGCCACTTTGCCCATTTGGTGCCTTTTAGAAGTTGTTTAGGGCCTCTTTAGTGTGTGCCAGGGGCCACTTTGCCCATTTGGTGCCTTTTAGAAGTTGTTTAGGGTCTCTTTAGTGTGTGCCAGGGGCCACTTTGCCCATTTGGTGCCTTTTAGAAGTTGTTCAGGGTCTCTTTAGTGTGTGCCAGGGGCCACTTTGCCCATTTGGTGCCTTTTAGAAGTTGTTCAGGGTCTCTTTAGTGTGTGCCAGGGGCCACTTTGCCCATTTGGTGCCTTTTAGAAGTTGTTTAGGGTCTCTTTAGTGTGTGCCAGGGGCCACTTTGCCCATTTGGTGCCTTTTAGAAGTTGTTTAGGGTCTCTTTAGTGTGTGCCAGGGGCCACTTTGCCCATTTGGTGCCTTTTAGAAGTTGTTTCAGGGTCTCTTTAGTGTGTGCCAGGGGCCACTTTGCCCATTTGGTGCCTTTTAGAAGTTGTTCAGGGTCTCTTTAGTGTGTGCCAGGGGCCACTTTGCCCATTTGGTGCCTTTTAGAAGTTGTTTAGGGCCTCTTTAGTGTGTGCCAGGGGCCACTTTGCCCATTTGGTGCCTTTTAGAAGTTGTTTAGGGCCTCTTTAGTGTGTGCCAGGGGCCACTTTGCCCATTTGGTGCCTTTTAGAAGTTGTTCAGGGTCTCTTTAGTGTGTGCCAGGGGCCACTTTGCCCATTTGGTGCCTTTTAGAAGTTGTTCAGGGTCTCTTTAGTGTGTGCCAGGGGCCACTTTGCCCATTTGGTGCCTTTTAGAAGTTGTTCAGGGTCTCTTTAGTGTGTGCCAGGGGCCACTTTGCCCATTTGGTGCCTTTTAGAAGTTGTTCAGGGTCTCTTTAGTGTGTGCCAGGGGCCACTTTGCCCATTTGGTGCCTTTTAGAAGTTGTTTAGGGTCTCTTTAGTGTGTGCCAGGGGCCACTTTGCCCATTTGGTGCCTTTTAGAAGTTGTTTAGGGTCTCTTTAGTGTGTGCCAGGGGCCACTTTGCCCATTTGGTGCCTTTTAGAAGTTGTTCAGGGTCTCTTTAGTGTGTGCCAGGGGCCACTTTGCCCATTTGGTGCCTTTTAGAAGTTGTTCAGGGTCTCTTTAGTGTGTGCCAGGGGCCACTTTGCCCATTTGGTGCCTTTTAGAAGTTGTTCAGGGTCTCTTTAGTGTGTGCCAGGGGCCACTTTGCCCATTTGGTGCCTTTTAGAAGTTGTTTAGGGTCTCTTTAGTGTGTGCCAGGGGCCACTTTGCCCATTTGGTGCCTTTTAGAAGTTGTTCAGGGTCTCTTTAGTGTGTGCCAGGGGCCACTTTGCCCATTTGGTGCCTTTTAGAAGTTGTTTAGGGCCTCTTTAGTGTGTGCCAGGGGCCACTTTGCCCATTTGGTGCCTTTTAGAAGTTGTTCAGGGCCTCTTTAGTGTGTGCCAGGGGCCACTTTGCCCATTTGGTGCCTTTTAGAAGTTGTTCAGGGTCTCTTTAGTGTGTGCCAGGGGCCACTTTGCCCATTTGGTGCCTTTTAGAAGTTGTTCAGGGTCTCTTTAGTGTGTGCCAGGGGCCACTTTGCCCATTTGGTGCCTTTTAGAAGTTGTTTAGGGTCTCTTTAGTGTGTGCCAGGGGCCACTTTGCCCATTTGGTGCCTTTTAGAAGTTGTTCAGGGTCTCTTTAGTGTGTGCCAGGGGCCACTTTGCCCATTTGGTGCCTTTTAGAAGTTGTTCAGGGTCTCTTTAGTGTGTGCCAGGGGCCACTTTGCCCATTTGGTGCCTTTTAGAAGTTGTTTAGGGTCTCTTTAGTGTGTGCCAGGGGCCACTTTGCCCATTTGGTGCCTTTTAGAAGTTGTTCAGGGTCTCTTTAGTGTGTGCCAGGGGCCACTTTGCCCATTTGGTGCCTTTTAGAAGTTGTTCAGGGTCTCTTTAGTGTGTGCCAGGGGCCACTTTGCCCATTTGGTGCCTTTTAGAAGTTGTTCAGGGTCTCTTTAGTGTGTGCCAGGGGCCACTTTGCCCATTTGGTGCCTTTTAGAAGTTGTTCAGGGTCTCTTTAGTGTGTGCCAGGGGCCACTTTGCCCATTTGGTGCCTTTTAGAAGTTGTTTAGGGTCTCTTTAGTGTGTGCCAGGGGCCACTTTGCCCATTTGGTGCCTTTTAGAAGTTGTTCAGGGTCTCTTTAGTGTGTGCCAGGGGCCACTTTGCCCATTTGGTGCCTTTTAGAAGTTGTTCAGGGTCTCTTTAGTGTGTGCCAGGGGCCACTTTGCCCATTTGGTGCCTTTTAGAAGTTGTTTAGGGTCTCTTTAGTGTGTGCCAGGGGCCACTTTGCCCATTTGGTGCCTTTTAGAAGTTGTTTAGGGTCTCTTTAGTGTGTGCCAGGGGCCACTTTGCCCATTTGGTGCCTTTTAGAAGTTGTTTAGGGCCTCTTTAGTGTGTGCCAGGGGCCACTTTGCCCATTTGGTGCCTTTTAGAAGTTGTTTAGGGCCTCTTTAGTGTGTGCCAGGGGCCACTTTGCCCATTTGGTGCCTTTTAGAAGTTGTTTAGGGTCTCTTTAGTGTGTGCCAGGGGCCACTTTGCCCATTTGGTGCCTTTTAGAAGTTGTTTAGGGTCTCTTTAGTGTGTGCCAGGGGCCACTTTGCCCATTTGGTGCCTTTTAGAAGTTGTTTAGGGTCTCTTTAGTGTGTGCCAGGGGCCACTTTGCCCATTTGGTGCCTTTTAGAAGTTGTTTAGGGTCTCTTTAGTGTGTGCCAGGGGCCACTTTGCCCATTTGGTGCCTTTTAGAAGTTGTTTAGGGTCTCTTTAGTGTGTGCCAGGGGCCACTTTGCCCATTTGGTGCCTTTTAGAAGTTGTTTAGGGTCTCTTTAGTGTGTGCCAGGGGCCACTTTGCCCATTTGGTGCCTTTTAGAAGTTGTTTAGGGTCTCTTTAGTGTGTGCCAGGGGCCACTTTGCCCATTTGGTGCCTTTTAGAAGTTGTTCAGGGTCTCTTTAGTGTGTGCCAGGGGCCACTTTGCCCATTTGGTGCCTTTTAGAAGTTGTTCAGGGTCTCTTTAGTGTGTGCCAGGGGCCACTTTGCCCATTTGGTGCCTTTTAGAAGTTGTTCAGGGTCTCTTTAGTGTGTGCCAGGGGCCACTTTGCCCATTTGGTGCCTTTTAGAAGTTGTTCAGGGTCTCTTTAGTGTGTGCCAGGGGCCACTTTGCCCATTTGGTGCCTTTTAGAAGTTGTTTAGGGTCTCTTTAGTGTGTGCCAGGGGCCACTTTGCCCATTTGGTGCCTTTTAGAAGTTGTTTAGGGCCTCTTTAGTGTGTGCCAGGGGCCACTTTGCCCATTTGGTGCCTTTTAGAAGTTGTTCAGGGTCTCTTTAGTGTGTGCCAGGGGCCACTTTGCCCATTTGGTGCCTTTTAGAAGTTGTTCAGGGTCTCTTTAGTGTGTGCCAGGGGCCACTTTGCCCATTTGGTGCCTTTTAGAAGTTGTTCAGGGTCTCTTTAGTGTGTGCCAGGGGCCACTTTGCCCATTTGGTGCCTTTTAGAAGTTGTTCAGGGTCTCTTTAGTGTGTGCCAGGGGCCACTTTGCCCATTTGGTGCCTTTTAGAAGTTGTTTAGGGTCTCTTTAGTGTGTGCCAGGGGCCACTTTGCCCATTTGGTGCCTTTTAGAAGTTGTTTAGGGCCTCTTCAGTGTGTGCCATGGCTCGTTTTGCCCATTTGGTGCCTTTTAGAAGTTGTTTAGGGTCTCTTTAGTGTGTGCCAGGGGCCACTTTGCCCATTTGGTGCCTTTTAGAAGTTGTTCAGGGTCTCTTTAGTGTGTGCCAGGGGCCACTTTGCCCATTTGGTGCCTTTTAGAAGTTGTTCAGGGTCTCTTTAGTGTGTGCCAGGGGCCACTTTGCCCATTTGGTGCCTTTTAGAAGTTGTTCAGGGTCTCTTTAGTGTGTGCCAGGGGCCACTTTGCCCATTTGGTGCCTTTTAGAAGTTGTTTAGGGTCTCTTTAGTGTGTGCCAGGGGCCACTTTGCCCATTTGGTGCCTTTTAGAAGTTGTTCAGGGTCTCTTTAGTGTGTGCCAGGGGCCACTTTGCCCATTTGGTGCCTTTTAGAAGTTGTTCAGGGTCTCTTTAGTGTGTGCCAGGGGCCACTTTGCCCATTTGGTGCCTTTTAGAAGTTGTTCAGGGTCTCTTTAGTGTGTGCCAGGGGCCACTTTGCCCATTTGGTGCCTTTTAGAAGTTGTTTAGGGTCTCTTTAGTGTGTGCCAGGGGCCACTTTGCCCATTTGGTGCCTTTTAGAAGTTGTTCAGGGTCTCTTTAGTGTGTGCCAGGGGCCACTTTGCCCATTTGGTGCCTTTTAGAAGTTGTTTAGGGTCTCTTTAGTGTGTGCCAGGGGCCACTTTGCCCATTTGGTGCCTTTTAGAAGTTGTTTAGGGTCTCTTTAGTGTGTGCCAGGGGCCACTTTGCCCATTTGGTGCCTTTTAGAAGTTGTTCAGGGTCTCTTTAGTGTGTGCCAGGGGCCACTTTGCCCATTTGGTGCCTTTTAGAAGTTGTTCAGGGTCTCTTTAGTGTGTGCCAGGGGCCACTTTGCCCATTTGGTGCCTTTTAGAAGTTGTTCAGGGTCTCTTTAGTGTGTGCCAGGGGCCACTTTGCCCATTTGGTGCCTTTTAGAAGTTGTTCAGGGTCTCTTTAGTGTGTGCCAGGGGCCACTTTGCCCATTTGGTGCCTTTTAGAAGTTGTTCAGGGTCTCTTTAGTGTGTGCCAGGGGCCACTTTGCCCATTTGGTGCCTTTTAGAAGTTGTTCAGGGTCTCTTTAGTGTGTGCCAGGGGCCACTTTGCCCATTTGGTGCCTTTTAGAAGTTGTTCAGGGTCTCTTTAGTGTGTGCCAGGGGCCACTTTGCCCATTTGGTGCCTTTTAGAAGTTGTTCAGGGTCTCTTTAGTGTGTGCCAGGGGCCACTTTGCCCATTTGGTGCCTTTTAGAAGTTGTTTAGGGTCTCTTTAGTGTGTGCCAGGGGCCACTTTGCCCATTTGGTGCCTTTTAGAAGTTGTTTAGGGTCTCTTTAGTGTGTGCCAGGGGCCACTTTGCCCATTTGGTGCCTTTTAGAAGTTGTTCAGGGTCTCTTTAGTGTGTGCCAGGGGCCACTTTGCCCATTTGGTGCCTTTTAGAAGTTGTTTAGGGTCTCTTTAGTGTGTGCCAGGGGCCACTTTGCCCATTTGGTGCCTTTTAGAAGTTGTTCAGGGTCTCTTTAGTGTGTGCCAGGGGCCACTTTGCCCATTTGGTGCCTTTTAGAAGTTGTTCAGGGTCTCTTTAGTGTGTGCCAGGGGCCACTTTGCCCATTTGGTGCCTTTTAGAAGTTGTTTAGGGTCTCTTTAGTGTGTGCCAGGGGCCACTTTGCCCATTTGGTGCCTTTTAGAAGTTGTTCAGGGTCTCTTTAGTGTGTGCCAGGGGCCACTTTGCCCATTTGGTGCCTTTTAGAAGTTGTTCAGGGTCTCTTTAGTGTGTGCCAGGGGCCACTTTGCCCATTTGGTGCCTTTTAGAAGTTGTTCAGGGTCTCTTTAGTGTGTGCCAGGGGCCACTTTGCCCATTTGGTGCCTTTTAGAAGTTGTTCAGGGTCTCTTTAGTGTGTGCCAGGGGCCACTTTGCCCATTTGGTGCCTTTTAGAAGTTGTTCAGGGTCTCTTTAGTGTGTGCCAGGGGCCACTTTGCCCATTTGGTGCCTTTTAGAAGTTGTTCAGGGTCTCTTTAGTGTGTGCCAGGGGCCACTTTGCCCATTTGGTGCCTTTTAGAAGTTGTTCAGGGTCTCTTTAGTGTGTGCCAGGGGCCACTTTGCCCATTTGGTGCCTTTTAGAAGTTGTTTAGGGTCTCTTTAGTGTGTGCCAGGGGCCACTTTGCCCATTTGGTGCCTTTTAGAAGTTGTTCAGGGTCTCTTTAGTGTGTGCCAGGGGCCACTTTGCCCATTTGGTGCCTTTTAGAAGTTGTTCAGGGTCTCTTTAGTGTGTGCCAGGGGCCACTTTGCCCATTTGGTGCCTTTTAGAAGTTGTTTAGGGTCTCTTTAGTGTGTGCCAGGGGCCACTTTGCCCATTTGGTGCCTTTTAGAAGTTGTTCAGGGTCTCTTTAGTGTGTGCCAGGGGCCACTTTGCCCATTTGGTGCCTTTTAGAAGTTGTTCAGGGTCTCTTTAGTGTGTGCCAGGGGCCACTTTGCCCATTTGGTGCCTTTTAGAAGTTGTTCAGGGTCTCTTTAGTGTGTGCCAGGGGCCACTTTGCCCATTTGGTGCCTTTTAGAAGTTGTTTAGGGTCTCTTTAGTGTGTGCCAGGGGCCACTTTGCCCATTTGGTGCCTTTTAGAAGTTGTTTAGGGTCTCTTTAGTGTGTGCCAGGGGCCACTTTGCCCATTTGGTGCCTTTTAGAAGTTGTTTAGGGTCTCTTTAGTGTGTGCCAGGGGCCACTTTGCCCATTTGGTGCCTTTTAGAAGTTGTTTAGGGTCTCTTTAGTGTGTGCCAGGGGCCACTTTGCCCATTTGGTGCCTTTTAGAAGTTGTTCAGGGTCTCTTTAGTGTGTGCCAGGGGCCACTTTGCCCATTTGGTGCCTTTTAGAAGTTGTTCAGGGTCTCTTTAGTGTGTGCCAGGGGCCACTTTGCCCATTTGGTGCCTTTTAGAAGTTGTTTAGGGTCTCTTTAGTGTGTGCCAGGGGCCACTTTGCCCATTTGGTGCCTTTTAGAAGTTGTTTAGGGTCTCTTTAGTGTGTGCCAGGGGCCACTTTGCCCATTTGGTGCCTTTTAGAAGTTGTTCAGGGTCTCTTTAGTGTGTGCCAGGGGCCACTTTGCCCATTTGGTGCCTTTTAGAAGTTGTTTAGGGTCTCTTTAGTGTGTGCCAGGGGCCACTTTGCCCATTTGGTGCCTTTTAGAAGTTGTTCAGGGTCTCTTTAGTGTGTGCCAGGGGCCACTTTGCCCATTTGGTGCCTTTTAGAAGTTGTTTAGGGTCTCTTTAGTGTGTGCCAGGGGCCACTTTGCCCATTTGGTGCCTTTTAGAAGTTGTTTAGGGTCTCTTTAGTGTGTGCCAGGGGCCACTTTGCCCATTTGGTGCCTTTTAGAAGTTGTTCAGGGTCTCTTTAGTGTGTGCCAGGGGCCACTTTGCCCATTTGGTGCCTTTTAGAAGTTGTTTAGGGCCTCTTTAGTGTGTGCCAGGGGCCACTTTGCCCATTTGGTGCCTTTTAGAAGTTGTTTAGGGTCTCTTTAGTGTGTGCCAGGGGCCACTTTGCCCATTTGGTGCCTTTTAGAAGTTGTTCAGGGTCTCTTTAGTGTGTGCCAGGGGCCACTTTGCCCATTTGGTGCCTTTTAGAAGTTGTTTAGGGTCTCTTTAGTGTGTGCCAGGGGCCACTTTGCCCATTTGGTGCCTTTTAGAAGTTGTTTAGGGTCTCTTTAGTGTGTGCCAGGGGCCACTTTGCCCATTTGGTGCCTTTTAGAAGTTGTTTAGGGTCTCTTTAGTGTGTGCCAGGGGCCACTTTGCCCATTTGGTGCCTTTTAGAAGTTGTTCAGGGTCT
Organism: Anolis sagrei ordinatus; assembly: GCF_025583915.1. Classification (NCBI taxonomy): domain Eukaryota; kingdom Metazoa; phylum Chordata; class Lepidosauria; order Squamata; family Anolidae; genus Anolis; species Anolis sagrei. The sequence goes on along the minus strand of NW_026844478.1, from coordinate 35,403,615 downwards.
CTTTAGTGTGTGCCAGGGGCCACTTTGCCCATTTGGTGCCTTTTAGAAGTTGTTCAGGGTCTCTTTAGTGTGTGCCAGGGGCCACTTTGCCCATTTGGTGCCTTTTAGAAGTTGTTCAGGGTCTCTTTAGTGTGTGCCAGGGGCCACTTTGCCCATTTGGTGCCTTTTAGAAGTTGTTTAGGGTCTCTTTAGTGTGTGCCAGGGGCCACTTTGCCCATTTGGTGCCTTTTAGAAGTTGTTTAGGGTCTCTTTAGTGTGTGCCAGGGGCCACTTTGCCCATTTGGTGCCTTTTAGAAGTTGTTTAGGGTCTCTTTAGTGTGTGCCAGGGGCCACTTTGCCCATTTGGTGCCTTTTAGAAGTTGTTCAGGGTCTCTTTAGTGTGTGCCAGGGGCCACTTTGCCCATTTGGTGCCTTTTAGAAGTTGTTTAGGGTCTCTTTAGTGTGTGCCAGGGGAAATATTTCCCATTTGGTGCCTTTTAGAAGTTACTATGCACAAGGTGGCATCTTTCAAAATGGTTAATGATGGGTGCCTGCTTAAATTATGACCCTAGGCCGTGTCACTTCCTCCAGTCTAACTCACATCCTGCCTTGCGTAACTCCTACCAAAAGGGAACAGCTCGGCATGAGATCCCAGATGGAAAAGCCTTCCAGTGACATGATACACACACACACACACACACACACATGCAGAAAAGAAGCAAGTGGTTGCAGAATATAGCAGCACACCAGGAAGGGGGAACCTTCCCGTTTCGAACAGGTTTCCAAGTGTTCGGGGTGCCTCATGTCTCGGAGTGAGAGCTCCTTCCCTCCCTCGGTACGCATTGCAAAGAGTCTGACAGACACTAATGTATTCCGCATGTCTGTGCTCTTGAAAGGAAAGCAAGAGCCGGGAAAGAGAGTGACATATTTGTACTGATTTCCTGTTAAAGGCTACTTATAGAAGTGGGACCAGGAATCCAATTGTGTTCGTCTTCAAACTACGACGCAGAAACAACATTTCCATTCTGTATGTGTAATATTTTGCTTTGCCCAACGAGCCTCGGAGCTGAGCTTTGCCTTTTCCCCTTTTCCTTGTTTTCTGTTGCGACCCAGATCAAGAAACGAGACCCTAAGACAACAATCCACCAGACTTGACTGTGGGAAAAAACAATCCCTTTTTATTGATGAAAATGGTTACAAAATAGAGGAAAATGCAATGTCAAAAAGCCACAGTAAAATTCAGCAGTCAGGAATATCTATGAACTAGATCAAAATTCCAAAAGCTACACTGCAAAAACCTGGAACCTGTTAGCATTTCACTAACCGTACTTGGAGCACTAGAAGCCTCATGGGATGTAGGCCACAGGAAACGGGAAATCTGCCAAGGTAATGCCTCAGTCTAAACGATGCCTGATCTAACGAGACAGCCTGGGGAGAGGCACTTAAAACTGAAGAAACTATTTCGTGACACGCCTCCAGGCTTTGAAGCCTGCGCCTCCTTTTCCCTTAATCTGCTTGACCTTCGCAGACTCTGCGATTCACTCCTGTTTTTCCAAATCTGTCCTTTTCTATCCTCATTAAGGAAGCCAGGTGTTAGCTCCTCTGGAGAGCTATCACCACTTGGCTCTGAAACATTCTCATCAGGATGTATAGTTTCACTTTCTAAGCCACTGATCTCAGAATCAACATTTTCAATACCATCAGGGAAAAATACATGTTCAGTAGCCTATTCAGTAGCATCAGGAAATACAATCAGAGAATCAGGTTCAGGTTCACACGCAGGCTGAACCCCAACATTTTCCTCTAAATCAGTGTTTCTCAACCTCCCTAATGCCACAACCCCTTAATACAGCTCCTCATGTTATGGTGACCCCCAACCATAACATTATTTTTATTCCTACTTCATAACTGTAATTTTGCTACTATTATGAATCATAATGTAAATATCTGATATGCAGGGTGTATTTTCAGTCACTGGAAATCCCAGCAACTACAACTCCCAAATGACAAAATCAATCCCCCCCAACCCCACTAGTATTCAAATTTGGCAAAAATACCCAATAAGACCAAATTTGAATACTGGTGGGGTTGGGGGGGGGGGATTGATTTTGTCATTTGGGAGTTGTAGTTGCTGGGATTTATAGTTCACATACAACCAAAGAGCACTCAGAACTCCACTAACGATAGAATTGAACCAAACTTGGCACACAGAACTCCCATGACCAACAAAAAAATGGAAGGGTTTGGTGGGCATTGACCTTGAGTTTGGGATTGTTCTAGAGCAGTGTTTCTCAACCTGGGGGTCGGGACCCCTGAGGGGGTCGTGAGGGGGTGTCAAAGGGGTCGCCAAAGACCATCAGAAAACATAGTATTTTCTGGTGGTCATTGGGATTCTGTGTGGGAAGTTTGACCCAATTCTATTGTTGGTCGAGTTCAGAATGCTCTTTGATTGTAGGTGAACTATAAATCCCAGCAACTACAACTCCCAAATGTCAAGGTCTATTTTCCCCAGACTCTACCAGTGTTCACATTTGGGCATACTGAGTATTTGTGCCAAGTTTGGTCCAGATCCATCATTGCATGAATCCACAGCACTCCTCTGGATATAGGTGAACTACAACTCCCAAACTCAAGGTCAATGCCCACAAAACCCTTCCAGTGTTTTCTGTTGGTCATGGGAGTTCTGTGTGCCAAGTTCAGTTTAAATCCATCGCTGGTGGAATTCAGAATGCTTTTTGATTATAGGTGAACTATAAATCCCAGCCACTACAACTCCCAAATTACAAAATGAATCCTCTCCCAGCCCCACTAGCATTCACATTTGGGCATATTGGGTATTTGTGCTCAATTTAGTCTACTGAATGAAAATATATCATGCATATCGGACATTTACATTACGATTTATAACAGTATTAAAATGGCAGGTATCAAGTAGCAACGAAAACAATATTATGGTTGGGGGTCACCATAACATATGGAACGGCATTAAGGGGTCACGGCATTAGCAAGGTTGAAAACCACTGACCTAAGTAAGTAAGTAAGTCTTCGGTCACTCCACAGCCAGAAACATTGGTTACAATTTGGTCACTAAACAGAATCTTGCGTCGCAAATTCTGCCTTTGGAGGAAAAAAAAGTTTGCAAAGGCCTGGAGCAGTGTTTCTCAATCTGGGGGTCGGGACCCCTGAGGGGGTCATGAGGGGGTGTCAAAGGGGTTGCCAAAGACTATCAGAAAACAGTGTTTTCTGGTGGTCATTGGGATTCTGTGTGGGAAGTTTGACCCAATTCTATTGTTGGTCGAGTTCAGAATGCTCTTCGATTGTAGGTGAACTATGAATCTCAGCAACTACAACTCCCAAATGTCAAGGTCTATTTTCCCCAGACTCTACCAGTGTTCACAATTGGGCACATTGAGTATTCGTGCCAAGTTTGGTCCAGATCCATCATTGCATGAATCCACAGCGCTCCTCTGGATATAGGTGAACTACAACTCCCAAACTCAAGGTCAATGCCCACAAAACCCTTCCAGTGTTTTCTGTTGGTCATGGGAGTTCTTTGTGCCAAGTTCGGTTTAAATCCATCGCTGGTGGAGTTCAGAATGCTTTTTGATTATAGGTGAACTATAAATCCCAGCAACTACAACTCCCAAATTACAAAATCAATCCTCCCCCCAACCCCACTAGCATTCACATTTGGGCATATTGGGTATTTGTGCTCAATTTAGTCCAGTGAATGAAAATCCATCCTGCATATCGGATATTTACATTATGATTTATAACAGTAGTAAAATGACAGGTATCAAGTAGCAACGAAAACAATATTATGGTTGGGGGTCACCACAACTACAACTCCAAAACCCAGAGGCGGCCCTAGGTAATTTTCAACGGTAAGCAAACAGTATTTTGGTGCCCCCCCCCCCAACCAATCACTGATATATATTTTCTGTTTGTTGTGAGAGTTCTGTGTGCCATATTTGGTTCAATTCCATCATTGGTGGAGTTCAGAATGCTCTTTGTAAGGTCTATTTTCCCCCAAGAGCGCCCCTGGGCAAAATCAACTATACTGCGAATGCTTACTTTGCGTAATGGGTTGAGCCGCCCCTGCCAAAACCCAAGGTCCGTGCCCATCAAATCCTTCCAGTATTTTCTGTTGGTCATGGGAATTCTGAGTGCCAAGTTTGGTTCAATTCCATCATTGGTGGAGTTCAGAATGCTCTTGGATTGCCGGTTAACTATAAATCTCAGCAACTATACCTCCCAAATGATAAAAAAATCAATCCCCCCATCCCCATCAGTATCCAAATTTGGCACAAATACCCAATATGCCCAAATTTGGATACTGATAGGGATGGGCATAATGGGTATTTGTGCAAAATTTGGTCCAGTGAATGAAAATACATCCTGAATATCAGATATTTACATTGCAATTCACAACAGTAGCAAAATTCCAGTTTTGAAGTGGCAATGAAAATAATGTTGTGGTTGGGGGTCATCACAACATGAGGAACTATACTAAGGGGTCGCGGCATTAGAAAGGTTGAGAACCACTGGCCTGCAGCGTCCTGTTTCCTTCCGGTGCCATTCTTGCATCCAGAGATGCCTCTTCATGAGCCACCCAAAGCCTGAGCGGCAGCCACACTACGCATATTGTTTAGTTGTAACTTTCACATTTCATTTGTTGACAAGTGTTATTAGCTTGACAGCTGAAGAAAGGAGAAGGAGAAGAAGAAGGAGGAGAAGGGCTCCCTGTTTGGTCCCCTCCCCTTTTCCCGAGCGAGCGGCAAAGTCCCGTCCTTCTTCCCTTCCTGGCTCGAAATCAAGATCAATCTCCAAGCGAATGCTTTTCCATCACGACTCCGGCCTCCCTTTCCCTCTCTTCTCCAAGGCTCCGAGTCTCGTTTTATGCCACTTTCCTTGATAGCCCATTAATTTCAGACTCCTCTGGCACCCTTTACAGTAATTTCTCAGACTACGTTAATGTCTTGTGATGGCACAAAGATGGGGAAGGGGGGACATTCCCCACTGAGAAAGGCAGAGGTGGGGGGAGCCTGGGATTTTGCACACACACACATTCAATGGGATTTGTAAAATCTCATTTTTGCCTTATGCCTTCTCTTTGTTTAACTCATTGATTACAAAGACACACTAAGGCAGCGTTTCTCAACCTGGGGGTCGGGACCCCTGGGGTCGCACGAATACCCATCAGAAAGGTGGAAGGTGAACTATATCTCCCCTAAATCACCGTCAATTCATCCCAAATCCCTCCAGTACGTTCTGTTGGTCATGGGGGTTCTGTGTTGGAAGTTTGGCCCAATTCTATCATGGGGGGGGGGGGGGGTTAAAGGACTGAACTATAAATCCCAGCACTACAACTCCCAAATGTCAGGTCTATTTTCCCCAAACTCTATCTGTGTTCATATTTGGGCATATTGAGTATTGTGCCAAGTTTGGTCCAGATCCATCATTGTTTGAGTCCACAGTGCTCTCCGGATGTAGGTGAACTACAACTCCCAAACTCAAGGGCAATGCCCACCAAACCCTTCCAGTATTTTCTACTTGATCATAGGAGTTCTGTGTGTCAAGGTTGGTTCAGTTTCCATCATTAGTTGCATTCAGAATGCTCACTGATTGTAGGTGAACTATAAATCCCAGTAATTTCAACTCACAAATGTCAAGGCCATTTTCCCCCAAACTCCATCTGTGTCCATATTTTGGCATATTATTTGTGCCAAGTTTGCTCCAGATCTATTATTGTTTGAATCCACACTGCTCTCTGGATGTAGGTGAACTACAACTCCAAAACTCAAGGGCAATGACCACCAAACCCTTCGAGTATTTTCTACTTGATCATAGGAGTTCTGTGTGCCAAGGTTGGTTCAGTTTCCATCATTAGTTGTATTCAGAATGCTCATTGATTGTAGGTGAACTATAAATCCCAGCAACTACAACTCCCAAATGTCAAGGTCAATTTTCCCAAACTCCACCAGTATTCAAACTTGGGCATACGCCTGTTTGGCCTTGCGACTGACCAGGAGGACCTCTGTCTTGTCTGGATTCAACTTCAATGTGCTCGCCCTCATCCAGACTGTCACAGCGGCCAGGCACCGGTTCAGGACTTGGACAGCCTCCTTAGCATCTGGTGGAAAGGAGTGATAGAGTTGGACGTCATCTGCGTACAGATGGCATCGAACTCCAAAACTCCGGATGATCTCCCCCAGCGGCTTCATGTAGATGTTAAACAACATGGGAGACAGTATTGAGCCCTGAGGAACTGAAAGCTGACTGGCACAACCTGGGGATCACAACCAGATACAGTGAAGACATCTGTCCTTGCGCTGTGCTACTCTGCTGCTGAGTATGCATGCCCAGTGTGGAACACATCTCACCATGCTAAAACAGTAGATGTGGCTCTTAATGAGACATGCCGCATTATCACGGGGTGTCTGCGCCCTACACCACTGGAGAAATTACACTGCTTAGCTGGTATTGCACCACCTGACATCCGCCGGGAAGTAGCAGCCAATAGTGAAAGGACCAAGGCAGAGACGTCTCCAGCTCATCCCCTGTTTGGGTATCAGCCAGCACGTCAACGACTTAAATCAAGAAATAGTTTTCTTAGATCTACAGAGACACTCGCTGGAACACCTCAGCAAGCGAGAGTCCAAAAGTGGCAGGCTCAAACCCAGCACCTCAATCCGTGGGTGATACCAGATGAGAGACTCCCCCCTGGGCACACAGAAGACTGGGCGACTTGGAAGGCGCTGAACAGACTGCGCTCTGGCACCACGAGATGCAGAGCCATCCTCAAGAAATGGGGCCACAAAGTGGAATCCACGACATGCGAGTGCGGAGAAGAGCAAACCACAGACCACCTGCTGCAATGCAACCTGAGCCCAGCCACATGCACAAGGGAGGACCTTCTTGCGGCAACACCAGAGGCACTCCAAGTGGCCAGATACTGGTCAAAGGACATTTGATCAACTACCAAGCTTTGCAAAATTTGTGGTTTTTTTTATCTGTTTGTTTGTTTTGTTCTGTTAGAAATGTAATACAATGTTCTGGTTGCAGATGACACGATAAATAAAAATATTGAATAATATTATCCGGTGAGTAATCTGGCTGCCTCCCGTTGGACTATTTGAAGCTTCCGAACAGTCTTCAAAGGCAACCCACGTAGAGTGCATTGCAGTAGTCTATCCTGGATGTAACGAGAGCATGGACCACCGTGGCTAAGTCTGACTTCTCAAGATACGGGCGGAGCTGGCGCACAGGTTTTAATTGTGTGAAAGCTCCCCTGGCCACCGCTGCAACCTAGGTTCAGTGCTGAGTCCAGGAGGACCCCCAAGCTGCGAACCTGCGCCTTCAAGGGGAGGGACCCAACCAGTCCATCCTCCAGGAAAGAAAGCCCGGCTGCTCACTGGAGGGAAGGAGATTAGAGGCAAAGATGAAGACAGGAAAGCTTGGAGAAGAGAAGGATGCTGGGGAAATTGAAGAATTCTCTGATTCTTCTAAAAAGCCAGGGTTTGAGGATTCCGTATCCTGGATCCAGGGGCGGCTCGTCCATTACGCAAAGTAAGCGGTCGCAGAACACTTTTTTTTGCCAGGGGCGCAGAGGCGCCTCTGTAAATGCCCCTCGACCGCCACTTGAGGAGCGCCCCCTCAGCTCACAACAGCCCTCGCAGTCCGGGGGGAGCCTCGGCTTTCTTGCCTCGCTGCCGGGCGATCCTCTTCCCAAAGGGGCCAGGCCCTTGAGCCTCGCCTAGCCCCTCTCGTTCCTGCTCCACCCGGCCACCGGGTGCGCGAGCAGAGCCGGCACTCAATCGTTCTCCGCGTTCGATCCCTTCCCCATGACCGGCTCCCTTTCCCAATCCCCCGGCGCTCCACCCGCCTCCTCTCCTCTCCCCAATCTGCAGGTGGGCCAAGGGGCGGAGCCGCCACGCCTGGCCCGCTTCGGGTCTGGAGGCGTGTCTGAAGACCCCAGCGTGCGCACCAAAAGTTGCCTCTTCTCCTGACTTTCTCTTCAGCCATTGGGACCAAGAGAGAGAGAGAGAGAGAGCCCCTCCGGCTGGAGGTATCTCCCACCTCCGCTCCCTCCTTTGTTTTTGCGCCTATCTTCAGGAAAGGTGGGCATCTCCACCTCTCTCTCTCTCTCTCTCTCGGTCCCAATGGCTGAGGAGAAAGTCAGGAGAAGAGGTGACTTTTGGTGCACACGCCGGGGTCTTCAGGCACGCCTCCGGACCCAAAGCGGGCCAGGCAAGGGAGCAAGTGCGGCAAGTGTAGTTACTGGGATGTATAGTTCACCTACAATCAAAGAGCATTCTGAACTCCACCAATGATGGAATTGAACCAAATATGGCACACAGAACTCCCACGATGAACAGAAAATATATATCAATGATTGGTTTGGGGGGGGGGGCGCCAAAATACTGTTTGCTTACCGTTGAAAATTACCTAGGGCCGCCTCTGCCTGGATCCACAAGCACTGGAAGCAAATGCTCCAGGCGTGCGTCGTTCTCTGCCAGACCTTGGTGTCTTCAGCGCAAGGCTTTTGGCACGGCGATGGCGAGAACAAAGCATTCTTGGATCTTGGCCTGGAATAGACACCCTTGTGTCCAAGCGGAGAGAGCTCTAACCTTGGTTGCTCTTGGAAAGTCAATGCTGCGTGACCTTATGGTGGATTATCCCGCAGCCTTCTGACAGTTCATTATTGGGAAATCCAAACCCCGTCAAGACAACAAGAGTTTCTCAGATGGCTTAGGCGGCGCTTTAATACATGTTGAACAGCAAATACATGTGTGTCCTAGGAAAACCCATCCCTGTCTCCCAGGTAACATCCATAATTTGTTTACAGGGGGAATATAGATGGCACACCTTGACTTATAGGGCCCTTCCAGATGCCCTATATGTTGTATATCTGGAGAAAACAAATACCCAATTTGCCCAAATGTGAACACAGATGGAGTTTGGGGGAAATAGACCTTGGCATTTGGGATTTGTAGTTACTGGGATTTATAGTTCACCTACAATCAAAGAGCATTCTGAATCCAACCAATGACAGAATTGGGGAAAACTTCCTATACAGAACCCCCATGACCAACATTTGAATGCAACATTCCTGCTTCTTGGGAGAATGGGGTTGGACTGGATGGCCCATGAAGTCTCTTCCAACTCTTTGATTCTAGGATTCTGTAATAAATGTAGTAATAATAGGGTAACATACTGTAAATGTAAATGCACCGGGATTGTGGCGCAGCAGGTGTGTAGCCTGTTGTCGACCTTTGCAACCCGAAAGACAGTTGCATCTGTCAAGTAGGAAAATAAGGTACCACCTTAAAAAGTGTGGAGAGGCTAAATTAACTGATTTATGAGGCCATAAAGAAGACTCCAGCAAAGCATTCCAGCGGGGAAGCATGCGGGGAATGCGGAAGTGCTTCATCAGCGTCGCAGATGGACGAGGAAAGCGACAGCTCCCCTGGCGGCCAGAAAAAGTTAAATAGCCTCTGTGTATGTCTGTATATGTTTGTATGTCAAAATTGGCATTGAATGTTTCCTATTAGGCCTGGGTAACAACGGAAAAATTTGTTTCTAAAATCGATTCGTTTTTTGGGGTTTTTTTGCATTTCGTTATTTAAAATAATTACAAAATTTTCCTTTTAAAAAGTTCGATATTTACGAAATTTTCGTAAATGTGAAAAAAATACAAAACATTAACGAATCGATTTCCGAAACAATAACGAATCGATTCGTTAATGGCGGACGCGACCGCGAAATACGCTAAAAAACCTCCAAAAACTTCTGAAGCTTCCCTCTCCCTCTGTTGTTGACTGTTGGTGTGATATTATAATTTTTTTTCACTAATTAAACAAAAAACAACCATAAAACTTGCCCAGACATGCGGAAATAATAACGAAACGACCTCAAAACAATAACGAAACGAATACAATAACGAAATACGAAGCATTTACAAAACTATTTAAAAATTCGTTTTTTAATTGCTCCAGAATGGTTCGTTATCGTTTTGTAATTAAAAAAATTAACGAATTATTAACGAATTACGAATTAACGAAACGAAACCGCCCAGCCCTATTTGCCATATATGTGTACACTGTAATCCGCCCTGAGTCCCCTGCAGGGTGAGGAGAAGGGCGGAATATAAAAAGCTGTAAATAAATAAATGAATAAATGATTAAAATAATAAATGTAATAATAATAATAATAATAATAATAAATAGATTAAAATAATAAATGTAATAATAATAATAATAATAATAAGGTAAAATACTGTAAATGTAATAATAATAGAGCAAAATAATAAATAGAATAATAGAGCAAAATAATGTAAATATAATAATAATAGAGTAAAATAATAAATGTAATAAAATAATACTAATAACAGAGTAAAAGAATAAATAACCTTGACTCGAGTATAAGCCGAGGGGAGCTTTTTCAGCCTAAAAAAGGGGGCTGAAAAACTAGTCTTATACTCGAGTATATACGTTAAATAAATGCCACATCCCCGCAGTAGGCCTGGGTAACAACGGAAAAATTTGTTTCTAAAATCGATTTGTATTTGGGGGGTTTTTTTGTTTCGATATTTAAAATAATTACAAAATTTTCCTTTTAAAAAGTTCGATATTTACGAAATTTCGTAAATGGTAAAAAATTAACGAATCGATTTCCGAAACAATAACGAATCGATTCGTTAATGGCGGACGCGACCGCGAAATACGCTAAAAAACCTCCAAAACCTTCTGAAGCTTCCCTCTCCCTCTGTTGTTGACTGTTGGTGTGATATTATAATTTTTTTTCACTAATTAAACCATAAAACTGGCCCAGACATGCGGAAATAATAACGAAACGGCCTCAAAACAATAACGAAACGAATACAATATCGAAATACGAAGCATTTACAAAACGTTTTTGAAAATTTTTTTTTTTTAATAATTGCTCCAGAATGGTTTGTTATCGTTTTGTAATTGAAAAAATTAACGAATTATTAACGAATTACGAATTAACGAAACGAAACCGCCCAGCCCTACCCCGCAGGTCTCTTTGCCTTGGAGGATTATATGGAGACCCTCGTTTGCAAAGCTTCTGTTATGAACTCTCAAAGAGCCACTTAAGGGAAAGTGAGCTGTGAAGTGTAGCTTGATGCAACGGAGCACCCAAAAGGTACATTTCCTAAGTGCCACGAGCAAGCGCAGGATAATCTGGGTTAATGGCAGGTGAAGGCATAGGCGAGGCACAGACGCACATGCGGAGGTTTTTCCTAGTTTCTAGTTCCTCACTACCTCTGAGAATGCTTGCCATAGATGCAGGCGAAATGTCAGGAGAGAATGCCTCTAGACCATGGCCATACAGCCCGAAAAAAACCTACAACAACCCAGTGATTCTGGCCATGAAAGCCTTCGACAATACATTGAACATCTCTATGGGGAGAAACTGTTCCAAGACACACGAAAATTGGAAAAACTAAGGACCAGGAAAGCACATCTACTGTGCTCCCTGACTTTCCTTCTATGCTGCAGAGACACAGATACCATCCCACAATTTCTCGCAGCCAAAAGGACTTTCAAAACACCACAGGCTGGTAAGTTGAAACATTCACACCTAGCTCCAACAGACAAGAGTCCTTTGTCCCACCCTGGTCATTCCACAGATATATAAACCCTTTTTTCCTAGTTCCAACAGACCTCACTACCTCTGAGGATGCTTGCCATAGATGCAGGCGAAACGTCAGGAGAGAATGCCTCTAGAACATGGCCATACAGCCCGAAAAAACCTACAACAACCCAGTGATTCTGGCCATGAAAGCCTTTGACAATACACTGATATATATATTCTGTTCATCATGGGAGTTCTGTGTGCCATATTTGGTTCAATTCCATCTTTGGTGGAGTTCAGAATGCTCTTTGATTGTAGGTGAACTATACATCCCCGTAACTACAACTCGCCTATGTCAAGGTCTAAGAGCACCCCTGGGCAAAATCAACTCTACCGCGAATGCTTACTTTGCGTAATGGTTGCGCCGCCCCTGGACGTCTCCCAAGTCATCAGGAACAGGAAGACTTCTCAAGGGCTCTTCTAGAGTCCGACACCCAATTGACTCAGGGCTCAGAAACACTGAATGTTAGTTTAACTAATGAAGGAGAACGGAAGCGCGAAGCTCTCGTCAAGGGTCTGTTTTGCACACACTTTGATTTATTTTGCTAACAATGCCACGATGTTTTTCAGGTGCTGCATTTGCCGTTTCTGCATAAATAGCGCAGCTGCTTCAGCACATCTCAATCCCAAGCGCTCTAAAAATAGTCCAAGAGTTGCCTGGATCCATCAGAAGAGAGTCTCGGCACCTGAAGTCCGGATCTGCAGCCGGCCACAAAAGGCCAAAAGAACAGAATGGGAAACGTGTGAGGATGCCCAAGAACAAATCCAAAAATACAAGGGGTATTTTTTAAGTAAGGTCCGTTTTGTTGTAGACACTAGTAGTTCACGCGCATACCGCAACGAGCGCGTGCGTCGTGTACCAGCATGCCTCGGGAACAACTGTGCTCAGTTTCCGCTCTGTAGCTCACCTGTACGGTTCTGTTCTGTGCTTTAAAAATGTTTAAGACTATCAACTCACCCTCTGCATGTGAGGTTCACTCAGTGATACGGTTTTTGTCAGCAAGGAACCTGCCTGCTGCAGAAATTCATCGACAGATTTGTGAAGTGTACGGTGATACTGTTATGAGTGAAAGCAAAGTGCGTAAGTGGGTACGACAATTCAAAGATGGCTGTGACAACGTCCATGATGAGGACCGCTCTGGTCGCCCTTCTTTGATTACAGACGATTTGATTTGATTGCACACTCAAATCTTTGGTTTTTGTGGTCCTCTGTTAGGAGTTTCGGGACCCAACAGGAGCACAGTTTCCTAAACTTTAGGTGTTCAGAAACAATGTTGTAAAGCACTGATCTTGAC
>NW_026844478.1:35358448-35383181 GCF_025583915.1 Anolis sagrei ordinatus | reverse complement strand
AACCTGACGGTGCCCGGGTAATTTGAAAAAGGCATTGTTTATTTTGTGAACTTTGGTAATATCAGTTTGGTAATATCCAAGGTAAAATCCCAAAACTTGAGTTATCAATCAAACAAGGCACTTAGCACATGAATCTATCCAAGGCAAGGCTTCCAGGGACCTGGGAAGAAGTCTTGACTCCATTCCAACGTTGCTTCGTCTGGCTACAGATTCTGAACTTGGCACTTTTATCCCCTAATCTATATATATAAAAATGCTCTGTGCATAATGAGTACCTTAAAAACAAAAGAACCAATGAACGAAATCACACCAAATTTGGCAACAAAACGTCTCACAACACAAGGAGTGACAATCACCCCAGAAATTAAGATTTTGTCATTTGGGAGTTGTAGTTGCTGGGATTTATAGTTCACCTACAATCAAAGAGCATTCTGAACTCCATCAATAATGGAATTGAGCCAAACTTGGCACATAGAACTCCCATGACCAACAGAAAATACTGGAAGGGTTTGGTGGGCATTGATCTTGAGTTTGGGAGTTGTAGTTCACCTGCATCCAGAGAGCACTGTGGACTCAAACAATGATGGATCTGGACCAAACTTGGCACAAGCACTCAATACGCCCAAATATGAACACAGATGGAGTTTGGGGAAACAGACCTTGACATTTGGGAGTTGTAGTCACTGGGATTCACAGTTCACCTACAATCAAAGAGCATTCTGAACCCCATGAATGACAGAATCGGCCAAACGTCCCACACAGAACCCCCATGACCAACCGAAAATACATAAGGCCATCCAGTCTAACTCCCTTTACCAGGGTAAGAAAATGTAATCAAAGTCCTCCTGACAAAGAGTCATCCAGCCATAGATAGAGATAGATGATAGATAGATGGATAGATAGATGGATAGATAGATAGATAAGATAGATAGATATGATTCACACACAGAGAGATTTGAAAGGGACCCTTACAGAAGGACAATGATATGTTGCATGTTCCAGGGTGGGCAAACCAGACACTCTCCACATCAACCCTGACAAAGAAATAACAAGAAGTACTGTTTACCCACACGCATCACGAAATTACATATATTAAAAACCAACACTTCCTCATTACTTTATTTTCCAGATCAAGAGACTGGGCCACAGCAACGCCTGGCAGGGGACAGCTAGTCTATATCTCAAGTAGCCAGAAAGCGATTTCATTTCAGACTTGACTCTGTTATCAATCTCTCTTTCATTCTGGCAGAGCGCCTGAGAGCTTGGTTTGTGTGTCTGTGCTGACTGGAAATATTCCTCCTCTCTACTGGCTCATTAATATCTGCAGCTGGCCCAGGTGCCTATTGTTATTGTTATTGTTATTTTAAAAGCTAATTGTATTGTTTTAATCTGCTTCTGTAAACCGCTCCGAGCCAAATTGGGAGTAGAATCATAGAATCCTAGAATCCAAGAGTTGGAAGAGACCTCCTGGGCCATCATCCAGTCCAACCCCATTCTGCCAAGAAGCAGGAATATTGCATTCAAATCACCCCTGACAGATGGCCATCCAGCCTCTGTTTAAAAGCTTCCAAAGAAGGAGCCTCCACCACACTCTTGGGCAGAGAGTTCCACTGCTGAACAGCTCTCACAGTCAGGAAGTTCTTCCTAATGTTCAGATGGAATCTCCTCTCTTGTAGTTTGAAGCCATTGTTCCATTGGTCCTAGTCTCCAAGGAAGCAGAAAACAAGCTTGCTCCCTCCTCCTCCCTGTGGCTTCCTCTCACATATTTATACATGGCCCTCATATCTCCTCTCAGCCTTCTCTTCTTCAGGCTAAACATGCACAGCTCCTTAAGCCGCTCCTCACAGGGCTTGTTCTCCAGACCTCCTCTGGACACATTCCAGCTTGTCAATATCTCTCTTGAATTGTGGTGCCCAGAATTGGACACAATATTCCAGGTGTGGTCTAACCAAGGCAGAATAGAGCATGGGGAGCATGACTTCCCTGGATCTAGACACTAGGCTCCTCTTGATGCAGGCCAAAATCCCATTGGCTTTTTTTGCCGCCACATCACATTCCTGGCTCATGTTCACCTTCCTCTCCACGAGGACTCCAAGATCTTTTTCACACGTCCTGCTCTTGAGCCAGGCCTCATCGTCCCCCATTCTGTCTCTTTGCATTTCGTTTTTCCTGCCTCAGTGGAGTCTCTTGCATTTGTCACTGTTGAACTTCATTTTGTTAGTTTTGGCCCATCATCTCTCTAATCTGTCAAGATCGCTTTGTATCCTGCTCCTGTCCTCTGGTGTCTTGGCTCTCCCTCCCAATTTGGTCCTGTCTGCAAACTTGATGATCCTGCCTTCTCGTCCTTCATCTAAGTCATGAATGAAGATCCTGAACAGGACCTGGCCCGGATGGAACCCTGTGGATGGCACTCCACTCGTCACTTCTTTCCAAGATGAAGAGGAAGCATTGGTGAGCACCCTCTGGGTTTGTCCATTTAACCAATTCCAGATCCACCTCACCGTAGTTTTGCCTCGCCCACCTTGGACTAGTTTCCTTGCCAGAAGGTCATGGGGGACCTTGTCCAAGAAGGCCTTCCGGAAATCCAGACACGCCACATCCACGGCATTCCCTGCTTCTACCCAGCTTGTAACTCTCTTGAAAAAAGAGATCAGATGAGCCTGGCATGACTTGTTTTTGATAAATCCATGTTGACTATTAGCGATGAACGCATTTGTCTCTAAGTGTTTGCAGACCACTTCCTTAACAATCTTTTCCAGAATCTTGCCTGGTATCGACGTGAGGCTGACCGGACGGTACTTTATTTTCCAGATCAACAGACTGGGCCACAGCAACGCGTGGCAGGGGACAGCTAGTCTACTCTATATCTCAAGTGGCCAGAAACCGATTTCGTTTCAGACTTGACTCTGTTATCAATCTCTCTATCAGTCTGGCAGAGTGCCTGAGAGCTTGGTTTGTGTGTCTGTGCTGACTGGCCCAGGTGCCTATTGTTATTGTTATGGTCATTTTAAAAGCCAATTGTATTGTTTTAATCTGCTTCTGCACACCGCTCCGAGCCAAACTGGGAGTAGCGGTATACAAGTTGAATAAATAAATAAATTAAATGATCTGGAAGACTATTTCATGCACAGATCTGTCTCAGCTCTGCGTCTCTGCTACCAACATGAAGAGCATTTTCCGAAAACGCCTTCAGAAGAAGAAGAAGGGGGGGGTGGAATGCAGGCTCACTTCGTTTACTGCCAGTGTCCTTTATAGGAAGCGCCCTCGAAGTTATGTGAAATGACATTACCTCACTGCCTTAGGCTTTCCAATTCTCCGAYCAGGAAGGAAACCGGCACACATCTCTCTAAGAGCCGCTTCCTCTCTGCTCTATTAATCCTGGAGTCAAGGAAGCCACTCCTTTGTGGCAACACACAGACAGAGAGGAGCTGCTGCCAAGACAATGGCTCCGTCTCCATCTATGTGGGGTGGTGGATTCATGCGCTCTCTCTCTCTCTCTCTCTCTCTCTCTCGCGCTCTCTCTCCAAAAACCCTGCCGTTTTCATCCCTCATTCTTTATTTAGAGCTCTGACGGGAATCTCTCTCTCCTTCGCGCACACACACGCTCTTCCTTGGAAAAGACGAAGCTTAATTCCTCAAGTAACAAGCAAAATTATCTGCTGGGAAATCCAACGCTGCAATGGCCTCCCCATCTCCAGCTGCATTGGCATTTCTCGCTGTTCTGCAAAAGGCAGTCTGCAGATCTTTAAAGATAGAATCATGCAATCCTAGAATCCTAGAGTTGGAAGAGACCTCCTGGGCCATCACCCAGTCCAACCCCATTCTGCCAAGAAGCAGGAATATTGCATTCAAAGCACCCCTGACAGATGGCCATCCAGCCTCGGTTTCAAAGCTTCCAAAGAAGGAGCCTCCACCACACTCCCTCCAGGGCAGAGAGTTCCACTGCTGAACGGCTCTCCCAGTCAGGAAGTTCTTCCTCATGTTCAGATGGAATCTCCTCTCTTGTAGTTTGAAGCCATGGCTCCATTGCGTCCTTGTCTCCAGGGAAGCAGAAAGGAAGCTTGGTCCCTCCTCCTCCCTGTGGCTTCCTCTCACATATTTATACATGGTTATCATATCTCCTCTCAGCCTTCTCTTCTTCAGGCTAAACATGCACAGCTCCTTAAGCCGCTCCTCATAGGGCCTGTTCTCCAGACCCTTGATCTGCTCCCTCCTCCCTGTGGCTTCCTCTCACATATTTATACATGGTTATCATATCGCCTCTCAGCCTTCTCTTCTTCAGGCTAAACATGCACAGCTCCTTAAGCCGTGTTGTGATAAAAGGATTCCTTACGATCTTCCGTTCAACCGCACTGACAGTGACACTCTCGCAAGGAAAACTCCAGTCTCCTTTCAAACAGTGACGACCACAACAGGAATAGCCTAGCTGGATGTCTCTCTGTTCCATCTTCCCCAATGCACAAAGTAGTTGCAAAGTTTGTGTGTTAACACAAATACCTCACTTACAGCACTGCCAAGACAAAGGGGTTTGAGCCCATACTTTGAATGCCTTCCCAAGAAAACAACTCCCCCCTTATCTAGCACCAAAACACCTCTGATTTTAAACACCACACCAGCTTGGTAAAATCACTGAAGAATATATCTAGGCAAAGCAGTAAAATTAACAAAAACAGCAAAGATCCCAAAACAAAGGATTGTCCATGAGCTTCGAGGCAAAACAAGATCTATTGGAACAACACTCCATGAAACAAGGCAGCATGAGAAATCCAATACACAAATCAGGAGCTTGGCAAAAACTTGGTACATGAAACTAAGAACACTTGAAACCAAGACCATCGTAAAATTCCAACGTTGACCCAACTGAGGCAACTCTTTTCCACATCTGGAATATTGTGTCCAGTTCTGGGCACCACAATTCATAGAATAGAATCATAGAATCAAAGAGTTGGAAGAGACCTCATGGGCCATCCAGTCCAACCCCCTGCCAAGAAGCAGGAATATTGCATTCAAATCACCCCCGACAGATGGCCATCCACCCTCTGCTTATCACAATTCAAGAGAGATGTTGACACGCTGGAATGTGTCCAGAGGAGGGCGACTCAAATGATCAAGCGTCTGGAGAACAAGCCCTATGAGGAGCGGCTTAAGGAGCTGGGCATGTTTAGCCTGAAGAAGAGAAGGCTGAGAGGAGATATGAGGGCCATGTATAAATATGTGAGAGGAAGCCACAGGGAGGAGGAGGAGGGAGCAAGCTTGTTTTCTGCTTCCCTGGAGACTAGGACGCAATGGAGCAATGGCTTCAAACTACAAGAGAGGAGATTCCATCTGAACATGAGGAAGAACTTCCTGACTGTGAGAGCCGTTCAACAGTGGAACTCTCTGCCCCGGAGTGTGGTGGAGGCTCCTTCTTTGGAAGCTTTTAAACAGAGGCTGGATGGCCATCTGTCAGGGGTGCTTTGAATGCAATATTCCTGCTTCTTGGCAGAATGGGGTTGGACTGGATGATGGCCCAGGAGGTGTCTTCCAACTCTTGGATTCTATGATTCTATGATTCTCATCTGAGCTTCTCTCAGGACCAAGCAAACCCTCATCCCCATTGCCAACAGACCCAGGAGCATCATCCCCTCCCCATCATGAACATCAGACACGATCACAGCTTGACATGCAACAATGAGAACCCATCAGAGAGAACACCAAATCCCTGCTGTTCTAGGTTAATTTTATCTAGTAAATAAGCACTTGGGTTGCATCTTCACCAAGTGAAGAGCTCTTTAGAGGACTATATCAGGGGCAGGGAGAAATGCTGACCAATTGTGCAGATGAGATTGGTGTCCAAGGCTCAATCTATATACATAAAAATGTCATGTTCGTTTGTGGTATTCACAGAACTCAAAAACCACTGGGGGAATTGACACCAAATTTGGACACAAGACACCTAACAACCCAATGTATGTCCTTCACTCAAAAAAATTGATTTTGTCATTTGGGAGTTGCGGTTGCTGGGATTTATAGTTCACCTACAATCAAAGAGCATTCTGAACTCCACCAACGATGGAATTGAACCAAACTTGGCACACAGTTCTCCTATGACCAACAGAAATACTGGAAGGGTTTGGTGGGCAGTGTCCTTTGGTTTTGGAGTTGTAGTTCACCTACATCCAGAGAGCACTGTGGACTCAAACAATGATGGATCTGGACCAAACTCTACACGAAGACTCAATATGCCCAAATGGTGGAGTTTGGGGAAATAGAATCTATACATTTGGGAGTTGTAGTTGCTGGGATTTATAGTTCACCTACAATCACAGAGCATTCTGAATCCCACTGATAGATTTGGGCCAAACCTCCCACACAGAACCCCCATGTGGACCACAGCAACGCGTGGCAGGGGACGGCTAGTCTATATAAATAAAAATGTCATGTTCGTTTGTGGGATTAACATAACTCAAAAACCACTGGACAAATTGACACCAACTTTGAACTGCATACACCTAACAACTCAATGTATGTCCTTCACTCCAAAAAATTGATTTTGTCATTTGGGAGTTGTAGTTGCTGGTATTTATAGTTCACCAACAAAGAGCATTCTGAACTCCACCAATGATGACATTGAACCAAACTTGGAACACAGAACTCCCATGACCAACAGAAATTACTGGAAGGGTTTGGTGGGCATTGACCTTGAGTTTGGGAGTTGTAGTTCACCTACATCCAGAGAGCACTGTGGACTCAAACAATGATGGATCTGGACCAAACTTGGCACAAATATTCCATATGCCCAAATATGAACACAGATGGAGTTTGGGGGAAATAGATCTTGACATTTGGGATTTGTAGTTACTGGAATTTATAGTTCACCTACAATCAAAGACCATTCTGAACCCCACGAATGACAGAATTGGGGCAAACTTCCCACACAGAACCCCCATGACCAACAGAAAATACTTAAGGCCATCCAATCCACCCCCTTCACCAGGGCAAGAAAATGTAAACAAAGCCCTCCTGATAGAGAGCCATCAAAGCCATAGATATAGATAGATATATATGATTCACACACAGATATAGTATCATAGATTTGAAAGGGACCCCTAAAGAAGGACAATTATATGTTGCATGTTCCAGAGTAGGCAAACCAGCACAATCAACACTGACAAAGAAACAACATGAAATACTGTTTACCGACAAGCAGAAAGACATGACATATATTAGAAACCAACACTTTCACATTATTTTATTTTCCAAATCACCAGACCGAGCCACAGCAACACCTGGCAGGGGATGGCTAGTAATTCGTAATAAATGTCCCCATCTGTCTATGCTTAAAGGTAGCTTTTGCCGGAAACCCAAAAGGTAGACAAACATTACAGCGGTAGGCGACTAAATACTTAAATGCCCAAAAAGGGGGCTGATGAAAGCAATGGGGAAAACAAATGGGAGAGGAACCCTGACCATACTAGCAATAAGGGACTTTAAAAATCTCATATAGTCAACGGTAATGAATGCGCAGGTTCCTGGCCCCTCCCGTGTTGAGTAAAGAGAGACACAAAAAGGTCCTTCCGTTAGTCGGAGTAAATTCCTCCGCAATGTGACCTCAACGTGCTTCCCTCCGTCTTGATCTGCCGACACAGCAGAGTTGTTGACCTTTCCCCAATGAACCACGCAGTCAATAAAGAGCCCATAATTCCTTTGAGGAGAAACATTCCTAGCAATGGTTGGTTTTCCTTTAGAGGCCCCTGCTCCTGCCTTTCTGGTATTTTGGAACATTCTCCTTCTGAAGGTTCTGGGCCTCAAATGTTCCTGACTTATTCAGTCCTACCACGGTAGAGAGCTGTATTAGAAAATGTTGACCATTTCCGCTCCCTTGGCAGCCACCTCTCCACCAAAGTCAACATCGACACCGAAATACAACACCGCCTGAGCTCTGCGAGTGCAGCATTTTCCCCGAATGAAGCAGAGAGTGTTTGAGGACCGAGACATCAGTAGGGAGACCAAGGTGCTTGTTTATAAAGCTATTGTCCTCCCAACCCTGCTATACGCCTGCGAGACATGGACTGTCTACAGACATCCACAAAAGTCAACATTGACACTGAAATACAATACCACCTGAGCTCTGCGAGTGCAGCATTTTCCCCAAATGAAGCAGAGAGTGTTTGAGGACCGAGACATCCTAGGGATACCAAGGTGCTTGTTTATAAAGCTATTGTCCTCCCAACCCTGCTCTATGCCTGCGAAATGTGGACTGTCTCCACAAAAGTCAACATTGACACTGAAATACAACACCGCCTGAGCTCTGCGAGTGCAGCATTTTTCCAAATGAAGCAGAGAGTGTTTGAGGACCGGAACATCCGTAGGGAGACCAAGGTGCTTGTTTATAAAGCTATTGTCCTCCCAACCCTGCTATACGCCTGCGAAACGTGGACTGTCTACAGACATCAACATTGACACTGAAATACAACACCACCTGAGCTCTGCGAGTGCAGCATTTTTCCAAATGAAGCAGAGAGTGTTTGAGGACCGGGACATCCATAGAGTTTGTAAAGCTATTGTCCTCCCAACCCTGCTATACGCCTGCGAGACGTGGACTGTCTACAGACATCCACAAAAGTCAACATTGACACTGAAATACAATACCACCTGAGCTCTGCGAGTGCAGCATTTTCCCCAAATGAAGCAGAAAGTTTTTGAGGACCGAGACATCCATAGACTATTGTAAAGCTATTGTCTTCCGAACCCTGCTATATGCCTGCAAAACATGGACTGTCTACAGACATCCACAAAAGTCAACATTGACACTGAAATACAACACCACCTGAGCTCTGCGAGTGCAGCATTTTTCCGAATGAAGCAGAGAATGTTTGAGGACTGGGACATCCGTAGGGATACCAAGGTGCTTGTTTATAAAACTATAGTTCTGGTGGTCCCTGTGAGACGTGGACTGTCTACAGACGTCACATGCAACTCCTGGAACGATTCCATCAGCACTGCCTCTGGAAAATCCTGCAAATCTCTCGGGAAGACAAGCGGACAAACGTCAGCGTGCTGGAAGAAGCAAAAACACCAGCATTGAAGCGATGGTCCTCCGCCATCAGCTCTGCTGGACCAGCCACGTTGTCCGGATGCCCGACCACCATCTCCCAAAGCAATTGCTCTACTCTGAACTTAAGAACGGAAAACGGAATGTTGGTGGACAGGAAAAGAGATTGAAAGATGGGCTCAAAGCCAACCTCAAAAACTCTGGCATAGACACTGAGAACTTGGAAGCCCTGGCCCTTGAGCGCTCCAGCTGGAGGTCAGCTGTGACCAGCAGTGCTGCAGAATTTGAAGAGGCACGAATGGAGGGCGAAAGAGAGAAACGTGCCAAGAGGAAGGCATGTCAAGCCAACCCCGACCGGGACCGCCTTCTACCTGGAAACCGATGTCCTCAATGCAGAAGGGAGAACATGCAGGTCAAGAAGAGGGCTCCACAGTCACCTACGGACCCACCGCCAGGGCACTGAGCCTGGAAGACTATCCTACTCAGACAACGAGGGATCGCCTAAGTACTTATTTTTTGGTCTCTTGAGAGCACGATTTAAAAGCAATAAATATTTATGGAAGAGTAGAGGATTTTTTGAGCAACCAAAACAACACTTCTGAAGATCCGCTCTATACGTTGGCTTGGAATGAAAGTGATTCCATGGGTCCAAGTCTACTGTGCATTGTGAACGGTACGAACAAGCCTGTTGGAGATACTACGGTGGACCTGGTTGAGCATCCTCTTCCACCTCTAGATGCTTTGCTGTTAACACAACTACCTTTGACTTAATTCCCTCCCCAAATATTTTTCATTTGGATGTGTGTTTGTAAGGCTAAGGAAAAGTCCAAACTGAAGGGCGGCAGGCATTGTTTACGGTGCTGCGGCAAGCCTTTCCCTCCTGAGCTGGGCAGATGACAAAGTCAAAGTGAAAACGATGAGAAGGCACCTAAAAATAGCTTTGACCTGCGCATCTGCTTGATTCAGTTTCAGTGAAACACCAAGAAGAGAAAACAACAGGATGAAGAGAGCGATGGGGGAGAAGAAGAAGAAAGGCACCAGAACTTATCCTTAGGCCCAACTATTTTTCTGGAAAGGAGAGAGGAGCTCGGGACCAGGCTCCGGAGCAAAACGGTGGAGGAGAACCTCGTTCACTATTTATTTATCATTTATTTCGGGTCCTTTTACCCCGCCCTTCTCAACCCCCGAGGGGGGACTCAGGGCGGCTTACAAAAGGCACAATTCGATGCCTGTACCACTTACACATAATATACAAATCCATAGTTAAAACAATTATCACAGTTAAAACAATCAAAACAATAATATACAACACATCATATAAAACTATTCACATGATCAGCGTTCGTTTTTCAGAGTTCCAAATTCCATTCCATTAGTCATTTCCTGGCCATTGTCAAAGTCCTTTCTTTATCTGCCCGATTGTCCGAATGCCTGGTCCCAAATCCATGTTTTCAGTTTTTTCCTGAAGGAGAGGAGTGAGGTCGCAGATCTAATTTCCCCAGGGAGCGAATTCCACAGGTGGGGGGCCACCACCAAGAAGGCCCTGCTCCTCGTCCCCGCCAACCTCACTTGTGATAGAGGCGGGGTCGAGAGCAGGGCCTCCCCAGAAGATCTTAGACTCCGGGGTGGGACATAGAGGGAGATCCGTTCGGACAGATACACTGGGCCGGAGCCGTATAGGGTTTTGTAGGTCAAAACCAGCACTTTGAATTGTGCTCGGAACTGGATCAGCAGCCAGTGGAGCTGACACAACAGGGGGGGGGTATTCTCCCTGTATGACGCTCCGGTGAGATCTGGCTGCCTCCCGCTGGACTATTGAAGTTTCCGAACAGTCTTCAAAGGCAAAAGGAAAAATATATTAAAATAAAATATGACACAAAAATATTATTCCCTGGATATTACTTATCATCATCATCATTTAATTACTTATTAATCACCCTCCATCCAAGATGCACTAGGCGATTTACAAGCTAAAATTGTAAAGGATAAAAATACATACATACAGATATTGATAAAATTAACAAAGATCAAATGCTCTAGTGAAAAGCCAGGTGTCTTAAGTGCGAGAGTAAAAGGCTCCAAGTCACGCATGGCTCTCACGTAGGGCAGCAAGGCAGGGGCAGAAATGGAGAAAGCCCCCCTGCGCCTGGTCCTTTCCAAGGGCCCTTCTCTAGGACCCGGGATATGGAGTAAGTCACGTTGGGCTGGTCACTGCGACCTCCGATGATGGGAGAAGGAGAGGCGGTCCCTAAGGTACGGTGGACCTGGCCGTAAAGAGTTTGAAAGGTCAGAACTAGCATCTTAGACAGGCCACGGGACTCATTTGGAAGCCAATGTCAATGTTGCAGCACTGAAGGTGTTCTATGGCATTTCATGAGCATTCTTGTGAGTAGCGTGGCTGCCGCATTCTGAACAATACGGAGCTTTCGGGTCATAGACATCGGAAGGCCCACATACAGGGCGTTGCAACAGTCCAGCCTAGACGTGACCGTGGCATGGATGACCGTTGCCAGAGACTCGTCAGATAGGGAGGGTGCCCGTTGCCTCGCTTGTCGTAGATGGAAAAAGGCCTGTTTGCTGGCAGCAGCCACCTGAGCTCCCATTGTCAGCTGCAAATCCAAAACGACACCCAAGCTCTTAACGGTAGGCGAAGGAGAGAGGGCGGCACCATCGAAGGTGGGCAACGGAGGAGTCAGACCTGCCAGAGAATCTCAGTCTTCGCCGGGTTCACCTTCAGTCTGCTAGCACATTGCCAGTTCAACAGAGCTTCCAGACATCAGGTGAAATTGTCTGGAATTGACGTTGTTCCAGGCTCCAAATGCAGAAGGAGTTGGGTATCGTCCGCATATTGGTCGCAGTCCAGGCCGAAACTCCGAGCCAAACTAGCAAGGGGTCTAACATAGATGTTGAAGAGAAGAGGGGAGAGAATGGCACCTTGGGGGACCCCACATAGGAGGGGGGATCTATCGGAGACTTGATCCATGTACTCCACGCATTGACTCCGGTTCCGGAGAAATGAGTTGAACCAATTGAGGGCCTGACCATGAACTCATGAATCATTAGATCGTAGTCGACGGTGTCAAACGCTGCGGTAAGGTCGAGAAGTACCAGTAGCGCAGATCCACTGTTGTCAGACTGGCGATGGAGTTCATCCGTAATGGCAACCAGGACTGTCTCCGTCCCATGACCCGGGCGAAAACCTGACTGGAAAGGGTCCAGGCCAGCTGTGTCATCCAGGAATTGTTGCAATTGTCCCAGTACAGCCCGCTCTCTCACCTTGCCTAAGAATGGCAGATTGGAAACAGGATGGTAATTGGCAAGGGTCATGGGATCCAAGCGAGGCTTCTTTAGCAAGGGACGAACCCTTGCCTCTTTTAGGTTGTCCAGGAAGACCTCCTGTTCAAAAGAGCCATGGATTATACTACTCAACGGATCGAGTAGACCTTCCAGACAGCTCTTAACCAGCCAAGAGTACTACTACTATAGTCCCATGAGAAACAGCTTAATTTTGAGAGTTCTCTTATATTACCAGATGTCAACAGTTCAACTAGGGTATAAAGAGAGAAAATGGCAACACGGCTTCTCTGAATCACTCAGAACACATTGAATGAGAACAAGTAGACGCAAAAACAGGCACGAAAGAGGAGTCGGATGAGACATGGCCGCACTCTGCGACACGGTGTGACAAACAGGTGGTAAAAAGGTAATGGAGGTTTCTGCTTTTCCGTTGCCAGGGATGCAAGACACGGAAGCCAACCAGGAAAGGGTAAATGGGAGACCCCCCTGCTTGGGTATCAAGAGCCCATTTGCACCTATTAATACGGATTAGCATTACCTGCTTGGTGAATAAAATTAGCCCATTTATTAAGCAGCGTGCCCTCCTTTTGGCTCTCATTACAGACAGGAGGGGAGGGGGCTCTCATTAAATGCCTTGACCTAGAAGCAGAAACCCCCCCCCCTCCACTCCCATTTACGTGGAAAAATGGCAAAATGGCTTGCATTAGGACTAATATGACCTCTCGTGGCATCAAATCTATCCTGACAACATTAGGATAGACGGATCGGTGGGGGAAGAGTGGCCGCGGCCATCTGCACAGCAATTGCAGGGTCCACACATGTGCAATTACGCATGCCTCGTTGGTTCATGCCTCATTGGTTCACGAGGGGCATCAATAGGAGAGGAGGAGGCGACGGAGTCAAGGGCCGAGGAGGTGAGCGCTTCCACTCACATTCCCACCTCTGTGTCCCCCGAGAAAGCGCAGGTTAACCAAACAGGACCGGCCAAATTCGATGCTGGAACAGATCTGGAGAAACACCTTGAGATTCTATGCCCGGGACAAACCCACACGCAACGGAATGGCTCTCAAAGTGCAACGTTTGCTGGAAGCTGGCAGGAGGGCAGCCAAAGGAGGGAAAAACCCTACAATTTGTGTCTCTTGTTTGTTCAATTGTATGCTGATGATCATGCCATCACCGTTCAAGCAGGGAGCTTTGAGATGGTTGAACAGAAGCTCTCCGAAGCTCTAGGTGCCCTTACTGCCTATTACAGGGAAAACCAACTGATCCCTAATCCATCTAAAACACAGGCATGTGTCTTTCACCTTCAGAACAGACAAGCATTCCGAGCTCTGAGGATTATTACCTGGGAAGGGATCCCACGGGAGCATTGCAGCACACCCAATTTATTTATTTGTTTATTTCCGTCACTTTTACCCCGCCCTTCTCACCCCCAAGGGGGGACTCAGGGCGGCTTACAGAGGAAGGCACAATTCGATGCCTTTATCACATATACATACATATATAAAAGCAATTAAAACAGTTACAAATTAAAAATTAAATCATCAATACAAAACAGTGCAATAAACACAGTAGGCTAATCTTGAGCTCAGCGTTCGGAGTTCCGTAAATCCACCCAAATACCTGGGAGTCACTCTGGACCTTGCTCTGACCTACAAGAAGCACTGCCTGAACATCAAGCAAAAAGTGGGCGCTAGAAACAATATCATACGAAAGCTGACTGGCACAACCTGGGGATCACAACCAGACACAGTGAAGACATCTGCCCTTGTGCTATGCTACTCTGCTGCTGAGTATGCATGCCCAGTGTGGAACACATCTCACCACGCTAAAACAGTGGATGTGGCTCTTAATGAGACATGCCGCATTATCACGGGGTGTCTGCGCCCTACACCACTGGAGAAATTACACTGCTTAGCCGGTATTGCACCACCTGACATCCGCCGGGAAGTGGCAACCAATAGTGAAAGGACCAAGGCAGAGACATCTCCAGCTCATCCCCTGTTTGGGTATCAGCCAGCACGTCAACGACTTAAATCAAGAAATAGTTTTCTTAGATCTACAGAGACACTCGCTGGAACACCTCAGCAAGCGAGAGTCCAAAAGTGGCAGGCCCAAACCCAACACCTCAATCCATGGGTGATACCAGATGAGAGACTCCCCCCTGGGCACACAGAAGACTGGGCGACTTGGAAGGCGCTGAACAGATTGCGCTCTGGCACCACGAGATGCAGAGCCAACCTTAAGAAATGGGGCCACAAAGTGGAATCCTCGACATGCGAGTGCGGAGAAGAGCAAACCACTGACCACCTGCTGCAATGCAACCTGAGCCCTGCCACATGATGCACAATGGAGGACCTCCTTGCGGCAACACCAGAGGCACTCCAAGGGGCCAGATACTGGTCAAAGGACATTTAACCAACTACCAAGTTTGCAAAATCTGTGTTTTTCTTTTTCTTTTTAATCTGTGTGTTTGTTTTGTTCTGTTAGAATTGTAACACAATGGTATGGTTGCTGATGACACGATAAATAAATAAATTGTGGCTTCCAAACTTTGGAAACTTCGGAAAACCATAACCTTTTGGAAAACAGCCTGCCCTTGTTAGAAATCATAACCTTTTGTAAAGCGTGATCTTCCTGAGAAGAGAGAAAACTCGCTTGAGTCAACCTTCTCCTTAGTAGTAAATATTATTATTATTATTTTATTAGTCAATAATTCCCCTCAAACCTGGAATTACAAACAACTTTATTTTCTCAATCAGAATTGTATACGGTCGACACGGGCATGCAACATATTAGCAAAATGGAAAGAGATCCTATGTTAAGCCATGTGCCGTGACAACAATAAATAAGCTGGCAACCATTAGGTGGCATCTCAAGGCTTTCTAATAGCAAACAATGGGGAAAATTAGAATGATTGATTCTTTTTCTTTCTTTAATCTCAGCCTTTATTCCACGATCTCGTCAACATGATGTTGTGAGTCATAACACGAACGAATTGCGAGATCCAAATTGGAAAATAAACACCGAAGGATATCAATATCTGAATCAGGAGGCATTGTCTAAAGCAGGAGTTCTCAAACTACGGCCCACGGGCCAGACCCGGCCCCCTGAGGACATTTATCTGGCCCGCAAACATTATATATACGCAGATATTTACGTTACGATTCATAATAGTAGCAAAATGACAGTTATGAAGTAGCAATGAAAATAATGTTATGGTTGGGGGTCACCATGAGGAACTGTAGTAAGGGGCCGCGGCATTCGGGAGGTTGAGAAACACTGATTTAGAGGAAAATGTTGGGGTTCAGCCTGCGTGTGAACCTGAACCTGATTCTCTGATTGTATTTCCTGATGCTACTGAACATGTATTTTTCCCTGATGGTATTGAAAATGTTGATTCTGAGGTCAGTGGCTTGGAAAGTGAAACTACACATCTGATGAGAATGTTTCAGAACCAAGCGGTGATAGCTCTCCAGAGCAGCTAACACCTGGCTTCCTTAATGAGGATAGAAAAGGACAGATTTGGAAAAACAGGAGTGAATCGCAGAGTCTGCGAAGGTCAAGCAGATTAAGGGAAAAGGAGGCGCAGGCTTCAAAGCCTGGAGGCGTGTCACGAAACAGTTTCTTCAGTTTTAAGTGCCTCTCCCCAGGCTGTCTCGTTAGATCAGGCATCGTTTAGACTAAGGCATTATCTTGGCAGATTTCCCATTTCCCATGGCCTACATCCCAAGAGGCTTCTAGTCCTCCAAGTACAGTTAGTGAAATGCTAACAGGTTCCAGGTTTTTGCAGTGAAGCTTTTGGATTTTGATCTAGTTCATAGATATTCCTGACTGCTGAATTTTACTGTGGCTTTTTGACTTTGCATTTTCCTCTATTTTGTAACCATTTTTCATCAATAAAAAGGGATTGTTTTTTCCCACAGTCAAGTGTGGTGGATTGTTTTCTTATGGTCTCGTTTCCTGATCTGGGTCGCAACAGAAAACAAGGAAGAAGGGAAAAGGCAAAGCTCAGCTCCGAGGCTCATTGGGCAAAGCAAAATATTATGCATACAGAATGGACATTGCAACGAGGGATCGTTTTGTGACCTGTGGCTCGTCCTGAGCCTTCCTTCCCTTTTCTAGAGACTCTCTTCCAGCGCCTGCGTTGTTAATGGCAGTTTCGAACCCCCCTCCCCTTCCAACAAAGGACTCCAAATTTAAATGAACGAAAACGATGTGAGTGCATAAAGCAAACAAACCCTTTAGAACAAAGCTAATTAAATTCAGTGGAGACTGGCTTGCTTTCCCCCTCGGTGACTGTTTATTTCAGCTCCCAATGCTCTGATAGTTCCTGACAGCTTGCTGGGACACAAGGAAGAAGTAGGTCAGGGTAAGCTAGAATCGGCAAGAGAGGATCCCATTAGACAGGCTTGTAGTAGGGTAATGCCGAGATCGAGGAAGTGTGTGATGTACTGACAATGTTGGAGACACATAACAAACAGCCCCAGGACAGCCTCCAGCACAGCCGGTGCGTTTATCTTCTCAGTGCCGTGACACCCCGGTTGCTTCCCCCTCCACCCCAAATCGCTGGTGTAGGAGTCGGGGAGTCCTCCTACAAGAGGGAGGGAGGGAGGGAGGGGGACAGTCGGCCTGTTGGCAAAGCGGGGCAGGCAGGGGCTGGAATCATGCACCAAGTTGGCGTGTATGCGCATGTGCCGTGCGGAGGGGAAGAGCGCAGCTTGCCTTCCCAGCACCCACAGAGATCCAATATCCTGGAGGAGGGAAAGCGCTTGACAGCTTCCATGGCCAGCTAACCTACTGCAGCCAACGGGATCCGCCTGTTCTCCATCCAGGCCAGGGAATGAGGTCCTGGGACTCTTTCTCCTTCTCTCTAAGAGGAGACATCTCCTTAACCCTTGCTTATTTATTTATTCAAATAGACATACATTTGCAGAAGCATACGAGAAGCTCAGCCTGTCATTGAACATTGAAAAAACCAAGGTACTGTTCCAGCAGTCACCACCCAACCTCTCTCCAATGCCAGAGATACAGCTTAATAGTGTCACATTAGAAAATGTTGACCATTTCCGCTCCCTTGGCAGCCACCTCTCCACCAAAGTCAACATCGACACTGAAATACAACACCGCCTGAGCTCTGCGAGCACAGCATTTTCCCGAATGAAGCAGAGAGTGTTTGAGGACTGGGACATCCGTAGGGAGACCAAGGGGCTTGTCTACAAAGCTATCATCCTCCCAACCCAGCTATATGCCTGCGAAACATGGACTGTCTACAGATATCAACATTGACACCGAAATACAACACCGCCTGAGCTCTGCGAGCGCAGCATTTTTCCGAATGAAGCAGAGAGTGTTTGAGGACCGAGACATCCGTAGGGAGACCAAGGTGCTTGTCTATAAAGCTATTGTCCTCCCAACCCTGCTCTATGCCTGCGAAACGTGGACTGTCTACAGATATCAACACTGACACCGAAATACAACACCGCCTGAGCTCTGCGAGCGCAGCATTTTTCCGAATGAAGCAGAGAGTGTTTGAGGACCGAGACATCCGTAGGGAGACCAAGGTGCTTGTCTATAAAGCTATTGTCCTCCCAACCCTGCTCTATGCCTGCGAAACGTGGACTGTCTACAGATATCAACACTGACACCGAAATACAACACCGCCTGAGCTCTGCGAGTGCAGCATTTTTCCGAATGAAGCAGAGAGTGTTTGAGGACCGAGACATCCGTAGGGATACCAAGGTGCTTGTCTATAAAGCTATTGTCCTCCCAACCCTGCTCTATGCCTGCGAAACGTGGACTGTCTACAGATATCAACACTGACACCGAAATACAACACCGCCTGAGCTCTGCGAGCGCAGCATTTTTCCGAATGAAGCAGAGAGTGTTTGAGGACCGAGACATCCGTAGGGAGACCAAGGTGCTTGTCTATAAAGCTATTGTCCTCCCAACCCTGCTCTATGCCTGTGAAACGTGGACTGTCTACAGACGTCACATGCCACTGAAATACAACACCGCCTGAGCTCTGCGAGCGCAGCATTTTTCCGAATGAAGCAGAGAGTGTTTGAGGACCGGCACATCCGTAGGGATACCAAGGTGTTTGTTTATAAAGCTATTGTCCTCCCAACCCTGCTATATGCCTGCGAAACGTGGACTTTCTACAGACGTCACATGCAACTCCTGGAACGATTCCATCAGCGTTGCCTCTGGAAAGTCCTTCAAATCTCTTGGGAAGACAAGGGGACAAATGTCAGCGTGCTGGAAGAAGCAAAGACCACCAGCATTGAAGCGATGGTCCTCCCCCATCACCTCCGCTGGACCGGCCACATTGTCCGGATGCCCGACCACCGTCTCCCAAAGCAGTTGCTCTACTCCGAACTCAAGAACGGAAACGGAATGTTGGTGGACAGGAAAAGAGATTTAAAGATGGGCTCAAAGCCAACCTTAAAAACTCTGGCATAGACACTGAGAACTGGGAAGCCCTGGCCCTTGAGCGCTCCAGCTGGAGGTCAGCTGTGACCAGCAGTGCTGCAGAATTTGAAGAGGCACGAATGGAGGGCGAAAGGGAGAAGCGTGCCAAGAGGAAGGCGTCAAGCCAACCCCGACCAAGACCGCCTTCCACCTGGAAACCAATGCCCTCACTGCGGAAGAAGATGCAGAGCAAGAATAGGGCTCCACAGCCACATACGGACCCACAAGAATATTGGAAGACAATAATCCTCGGAAAACAAGGGATCGCCTAAGTAAATAAGTAAGTAAGTACATTTGCAAGTGTTTGTTGCGTACAGTGCAATACTTTCCATCTATTAGTGTTCCATAATCATTTCTCAGATAATATATTTCCTTTAAGGGGGCACAGTCTACTATAGACGAGGGTTGAATGAAAAGTAATGCCTCCACCTCCGTTACTTGGGTTTGGATGGGAATCTCTATATATAAATGCTCTGTGCATAATGAGTACCTTAAAAACAAAAGAACCAATGAACGAAATCACACCAGATTTGGCAACAAAACGTCTCACAACACAAGGAGTGACCATCAGTCAAAAATTATGATTTTGTCATTTGGGAGTTGTAGTTGCTGGATTTATAGTTCACCTACAATCAAAGAGCTCCATCAATGATGGAATTGAACCAAACTTGGCACACAGAACTCCCATGACCAACAGAAAATACTGGAAGGGTTTGGTGGGCATTGACCTTGAGTTTTGGAGTTGTAGTTCACCTATATCCAGAGAGCACTGTGGACTCAAACAATGATGGATCTGGACCAAACTTGGCACGAATACTCAACATGCCCAAATATAAACACAGATGGAACTTGGGGAAAATAGACCTTGACATTTGAGAGTTGTAGTTACTGGGATTAATAGTTCACCTACAATCAAAGAGCATTCTGAACCCCACAAACGATAGAATTGGAGCAAACTTTCCACACGTAACCCCTATGACCAATAGAAAATACTTAAGCCATCCAGTACAACTCCCTTCACCAGAACAAGAAAATGTAATGAAATACAGTTTACCCACAAACACAAAGAAATTATACATATTAGAAACCAACACTTCCTCATTACTTTATTTTCCAGATCACCAGACTGGGCCACAGCAATGCCTGGCAGGGGACAGCTAGTATTTTAATAAATCAACCGCAGAAATAATCCTTAGAATGTGCTCTTTAACGACCACTATTCACTTTTCCACATAGTCACCAGACAATTGGATACATTTCTGCCAACGATGAACAACCACTATTCACTTTTCCACATAGTCA
Source organism: Anolis sagrei ordinatus (assembly GCF_025583915.1). Lineage (NCBI taxonomy): Eukaryota > Metazoa > Chordata > Lepidosauria > Squamata > Anolidae > Anolis > Anolis sagrei. The sequence continues at coordinate 35,363,077 of NW_026844478.1, read as the reverse complement.
CCAGACAATTGGATACATTTCTGCCAACGATGAACAGCCACTATTCACTTTTCCACATAATCACCAATTGGATACATTTCTGCCAACGATGAACAACCACGATTCACTTTCAATATAATCACCAGACAATTGGATACATTTCTGCCAATGATGAACAAGTTTTCTGTAGCCGTCACGGAAGCAGTTGAAACTCTGTTTCCGCAACCAGCGTCTCACAGTTCCCTCAACGTGGGATTAACATAACTCAAAAACTACTGGCCGAATTGACACCAAATTTGGACACAATATACTTATCAAGCCAACAAGTGCCCATCACTCATCAAAACACTGAAAACCACAGCGGAAGATACTTAAAAGCAAAAAAAAGAAAGAAAAAAGGAACGACCCACAGAAAAGCAACATTTACATTACCACACAATGTTTACACAACAATTTACATGGAATGGAAGTAAGATTTGTAAACACTTCTTGGGCGAAAGTTGTTGAAAATCCCTTTGGATTTGGGAGCTGGAATGGAGAGACTTTTGTTACAGTAAGTCGTAGCAGGATCAAGTATGTGTTAAAGAAAAACCTTATGATGTTCATTATTATGTGCAGCTGGTAATGTAGGTCAGCCAGCATGTTTGGGCCACAGCCGGTGGGGTATAACTGTATGGATTTTAGAGTTGGAAGAGACCTGATGGGCCATCCAGTGCAATCCCATTGTGTTACAGTAAGTCGTAGCAGGATCAAGTGTGTGTTAAAGAAAAAACTTATGATGTTAATTGTTATGTGCAGCTGGTAATGTAGGTCAGCCAGCATGTTTGGGCCACAGCTGGTGGAGTATAACTGTATGGATTTTAGAGTTGGAAGAGACCTGATGGGCCATCCAGTGCAACCCCATTCTGTTACAGTAAGTCGTACCAAGATCAAGTGTGTGTTAAAGAAAAACCTTATGATGTTAATTATTATGTACAGCTGGTAATGTAGGTCATCCAGCATGTTTGGACCACACCTGGTGGGGTATAACTGTATGTATTTTAGAATACAGTTTGGGGAGCAATATGCTGTAATGCTGCTATGCTCTAACAGCGAGGCTCTTTGCTATGGTGGAATAGCTATTTACTCAAGGTTTATGTTTTGCTCTCTCATTTGAAGGACGACAAAGAAGCCTTATTCTGTGTTACTTACAAGGACTGTGTAAGTTTGTTGCACTGTTTGATTTGGTATGCAACACTGCAAGTTTATGTCTCTACTGATAAGAGTAAAGTTTTTCTGTTCCTTTTCTCCCTCTTGTTTGTGTGTCTTTTGCTTGGGCTTTGGCTACAACACGCCTTGCGCAACAACTCTGTCCCAGAGAAGCCCTGAAAGAGCAACAGCAGAAAACCCGGGAATCACGGGTTGACGCCTTTCATCTCCCTGCATTTGATTTCTGCAGTGTTAGAACATGAATGCAAAATCCTGCTCCAGATTCCTTTGACAAGGATATGTGTCAACATATTGTAAAACCGAGTGTAATTGCTTTAGAAGAAAAGGGATTCAGAATATAGCACAATCGAGTTGGCAACCAAAGGAGTCAGCACAGTCAATATGATCGGAGCATTGGGTCACAGCTCTGGAGGCCTGGGTTCAATTCCCTGCCCAGCTATGGAAACCCACTGGATAGTCTTGGGCAGGACACTCTCTCGACCCAAAAAAGCCTTAAAATAGTTTCAACTTAAGGACTCCATAAGGCGGAAACTGTAGTGTAATGTAAAATAACTGTAGTGTAATGTAAAATAACTACAGGGAAGTGCTCAGGAATTGGAGGGAGAAGAAGAATCAGACAATGAGAGTTTGGAAGTGCTTACATTTCTAGAGAGACGAAAAGAGACAGAGCACGGATGGCGTTCAGCCAGAATAGCTGCTAAAAACGCCGAGCTAATTGGGAGATGCCCTAGCACCTCCTGCATGGGAAATTCAGGGCTATAAATCAGAAGCAGGAGCAGTCAGCTTTCGCTGGTAACAACGACCCTGATACTGATGTTCGGATCTACACACTATGGATCTAGACACTAGGCTCCTCTTGATGCAGGCCAAAATCCCATTGGCTTTTTTTGCCGCCACATCACATTCCTGGCTCATGTTCCCCTTCCTCCCCACGAGGACTCCAAGATCTTTTCCCCACGTCCTGCTCTCGAGCCAGGCCTCATTGTCCCCCATTCTGTCTCTTTGCATTTCGTTTTTTTCTGCCTAAGTGGAGTATCTTGCATTTGTCCCCGTTGAACTTCATGCACAGCTCAAGCCTGAACAAAAATGTAACAGTATCCAAAAGTGCACAGCCTGCTCCACAGGCATCGGCCACCCAATCAGCTTCATGCATCTTATTATTATTATTATTATTATTATTATTATTATTATTATTAACTTTATTTATACCCCGCAAAATCTTCCAAAGGACTCGACTTGACAGGTGATATGTAGAGGTTTTTTGGGGGTAGGTGCAATGTGCAGACAATCCTAAAACTAACAAAGTGCATTTGGGACATGATGACAGGAGTTTATTTTATTTTTTTTATTTATTTATTTAGCAATTTTGTATACCGGTCTTCTCCCCTCTATCGGGGGACTCGGGCCGGTTTCCAACAATAAAATCACAAAACAATCATTAAAAACATCATATAACATATTCAATTAAAACGTTATAACAGCAAAATGCAATCACATCATAACAATGGTCAGTCGTCATAGTGAATTCGTTGTCCATCATTCATCGTCATCTATCCGATCACAGAAATATTGATTCACTCGTCGAAAGCCAAACCCCATAGCCAGGTTTTCACCCGTTTTCTGAACGACAGAATGGAGGGGGCAGTTCTGATCTCCAGAGTCGAGGGGCCACTACCGAGAAGGCCCTGTCCCTCGTCCCCACCAGACGCCTGAGAGGCCTATTCCTATTCTGAAAAGGCACACTGGAACAGCCAGGTCTTCAGGCTCTTCCTAAAGATTGCCAACATTGGGGCTTGTTTGATGTCCTTGGGGAGGGAATTCCAGAGTTGAGGGGCCACCACCGAGGAGGCCCTGTCCCTCGTCCCCACCAGACGTGCCTGAGAGGCCTATTCCTATTCTGAAAAGGCACACTGGAACAGCCAGGTCTTCAGGCTCTTCCTAAAGATTGCCAACATTGGGGCTTGTCTGATGTCCTTGGGGAGGGAATTCCAGAGTCGAGGGGCCACCACCGAGGAGGCCCTGTCCCTCGTCCCCACCAGACGCGCCTGAGAGGCCTATTCCTATTCTGAAAAGGCACACTGGAACAGCCAGGTCTTCAGGCTCTTCCTAAAGATTGAATGGAGGGGGCAGTTCTGAGGAATTCCAGAGTCGAGGGGCCACCACCGAGGAGGCCCTGTCCCTCGTCCCCACCAGACGCGCCTGAGAGGCCTATTCCTATTCTGAAAAGGCACACTGGAACAGCCAGGTCTTCAGGCTCTTCCTAAAGATTGCCAACATTGGGGCTTGTCTGATGTCCTTGGAGAGGGAATTCCAGAGTCGAGGGGCCACCACCGAGAAGGCCCTGTCCCTCGTCCCCACCAAACACGCTTGCGACGCTTACAGTTGAGTTGACACACACACACCAATTCCTTGCGTTCTCCAACAGAAACAACCTAAAGGTACACAACTACCACCACAACAACCACAATCACAACGACCCCAATTTTGTAAGTCCTTTTCTTTCGCTTACTGAGAGCACAACCTTGAGTTTCCTCCAGAATAGAGAACTGGGTAGCTTACACTTAAAGAATGCATATCTTCGAAAACAGAGAGGTACGTTTGACAGGAACAATTTAAACTGCCATGGGCATAAACAAACCCAAATGGAGAAGGTTGTTTTCTTTATTGCTTTACACTCTGCTCATTTTCGGCAAACAAAACGTCTCCAACGTGGAGGAGGACGACTAGAACTTAAAAGCAGAGTCTGCGGAGTTCTTTCAAAGGGAAAAGATGGCCAGATAAATTTCACCGGGATTGATGACACTAAAAATGCTTTTGACATCTTGGTTTGTGCCTGCGATTGAGCAGAAATAGCCTTAGCGTTTGGGCAAACAATGGTCAACGTTTTCCAAAAGACAATGCCTGTGATTGGTACGAACACGTCACCTGGGCGGGCGAGGGAAGAAGGAAGCTTGTCACCGCACTAAAAGACAGGATTGATTTGTACACATATTTGATAAAAATCAATGCAATTAGCAAGCGAGTGAAGACGAGAAAGAGAAATTGATTGCGAGCCGAGCCCGAGCAGAAGGCAATCAGCCCATTCTTCGCGATCTCTTCCTCATAATAATAATAATAATAATTGCCAAAATGCTCGTCCTTAATTCTTTCCCTATTAATAATGTCATTACAGAGCTATTCTTTTATCCCCATTATCTATTGTCCTGCTTGAAAACCATTTAAAAGCTGTTTTTTGAGCGAAATGGGAAGATCTGCAGCACAACCGGGGAAACAAAGACCGGAACCCAACACAAGGGAGAAGACGCAGCTCAGGAGCCGGCCCTACCCACTACTCCCTTTAAGCAACAAACAGGACAGCCAGGTGGTAATGGTTGGATTGGGACTCAGCTGGAATCTCAGAGTGATTGTGTCAATGATTTTGATGAGGATGATGGTGTAAAG
>NW_026844478.1:35341227-35358348 GCF_025583915.1 Anolis sagrei ordinatus | reverse complement strand
GAAATGACTAATGGAATGGAATTTGGAACTCTGAAAAACGAACGCTGATCATGTGAATAGTTTTATATGATGTGTTGTATATTATTGTTTTGATTGTTTTAACTGTGATAATTGTTTTAACTATGGATTTGTATATTATGTGTAAGTGGTACAGGCATCGAATTGTGCCTTTTGTAAGCCGCCCTGAGTCCCCCCTCGGGGGTTGAGAAGGGCGGGGTAAAAGGACCCGAAATAAATGATAAATAAATAGTGAACGAGGTTCTCCTCCACCGTTTTGCTCCGGAGCCTGGTCCCGAGCTCCTCTCTCCTTTCCAGAAAAATAGTTGGGCCTAAGGATAAGTTCTGGTGCCTTTCTTCTTCTTCTCCCCCATCGCTCTCTTCATCCTGTTGTTTTCTCTTCTTGGTGTTTCACTGAAACTGAATCAAGCAGATGCGCAGGTCAAAGCTATTTTTAGGTGCCTTCTCATCGTTTTCACTTTGACTTTGTCATCTGCCCAGCTCAGGAGGGAAAGGCTTGCCGCAGCACCGTAAACAATGCCTGCCGCCCTTCAGTTTGGACTTTTCCTTAGCCTTACAAACACACATCCAAATGAAAAATATTTGGGGAGGGAATTAAGTCAAAGGTAGTTGTGTTAACAGCAAAGCATCTAGAGGTGGAAGAGGATGCTCAACCAGGTCCACCGTAGTATCTCCAACAGGCTTGTTCGTACCGTTCACAATGCACAGTAGACTTGGACCCATGGAATCACTTTCATTCCAAGCCAACGTATAGAGCGGATCTTCAGAAGTGTTGTTTTGGTTGCTCAAAAAATCCTCTACTCTTCCATAAATATTTATTGCTTTTAAATCGTGCTCTCAAGAGACCAAAAAATAAGTACTTAGGCGATCCCTCGTTGTCTGAGTAGGATAGTCTTCCAGGCTCAGTGCCCTGGCGGTGGGTCCGTAGGTGACTGTGGAGCCCTCTTCTTGACCTGCATGTTCTCCCTTCTGCATTGAGGACATCGGTTTCCAGGTAGAAGGCGGTCCCGGTCGGGGTTGGCTTGACATGCCTTCCTCTTGACATGTTTCTCTCTTTCGCCCTCCGTTCGTGCCTCTTCAATTTCTACAGCACTGCTGGTCACAGCTGACTTCCAGCTGGAGCGCTCAAGGGCCAGGGCTTCCCAGTTCTCAGTGTCTATGCCAGAGTTTTTAAGGTTGGCTTTGAGCCCATCTTTAATCTCTTTTCCTGTCCACCAACATTCCGTTTTCCGTTCTTGAGTTCGGAGTAGAGCAACTGCTTTGGGAGACGGTGGTCGGGCATCCGGACAACGTGGCTGGTCCAGCAGAGTTGATGGCGCAGGACCATTGCTTCAATGCTGGTGGTCTTTGCTTCTTCCAGCACGCTGACGTTTGTCCGCTTGTCTTCCCGAGAGATTTGCAGGATTTTCCGGGGGCAGAGCTGATGGAATTGTTCCAGGAGTTGCATGTGACGTCTGTAGACAGTCCACGTTTCAGGCATATCGCAGGGTTGGGAGGGGAATAGCTTTATAAAGAAGCCCCTTGGTCTCCCTACGGATGTCCCAGTCCTCAAACATTCTCTGCTTCATTCGGAAAAATGCTGCACTCACAGAGCTCAGGCTGTGTTGTATTTCAGTGTCAATGTTGACTTTTGTGGATGTCTGTAGACAGTCCACGTCTCTCAGGCATATAGCAGGGTTGGGAGGACAATAGCTTTATAAACAAGCACCTTGGTATCCCTATGGATGTTCCGGTCCTCAAACACTCTCTCTTCATTCGGAAAAATGCTGCACTCGCAGAGCTCAGGTGGTATTGTATTTCAGTGTCAATGTTGACTTTTGATGTCTGTAGACAGTCCACGTCTCGCAGGCGTATAGCAGGGTTGGGAGGACAATAGCTTTATAAACAAGCACCTTGGTCTCCCTACGGATGTCTCGGTCCTCAAACACTCTCTGCTTCATTCGGGGAAAATGCTGCACTCGCAGAGCTCAGGTGGTGTTGTATTTCAGTGTCAATGTTGACTCTTGTGGATGTCTGTAGACAGTCCACATTTCGCAGGCATATAGCAGGGTTGGGAGGACAATAGCTTTATAAACAAGCACCTTGGTCTCCCTACGGATGTCTCGGTCCTCAAACACTCTCTGCTTCATTCGGGGAAAATGCTGCACTCGCAGAGCTCAGGCGGTGTTGTATTTCGGTGTCGATGTTGTCTTTGGTGGAGAGGTGGCTGCCAAGGGAGCGGAAATGGTCAACATTTTCTAATACAGCTCTCTACCGTGGTAGGACTGAATAAGTCAGGAACATTTGAGGCCCAGAACCTTCAGAAGGAGAATGTTCCAAAATACCAGAAAGGCAGGAGCAGGGGCCTCTAAAGGAAAACCAACCATTGCTAGGAATGTTTCTCCTCAAAGGAATTATGGGCTCTTTATTGACTGCGTGGTTCATTGGGGAAAGGTCAACAACTCTGCTGTGTCGGCAGATCAAGACGGAGGGAAGCACGTTGAGGTCACATTGCGGAGGAATTTACTCCGACTAACGGAAGGACCTTTTTGTGTCTCTCTTTACTCAACACGGGAGGGGCCAGGAACCTGCGCATTCATTACCGTTGACTATATGAGATTTTTAAAGTCCCTTATTGCTAGTATTGTCAGGGTTCCTCTCCCATTTGTTTTCCCCATTGCTTTCATCAGCCCCCTTTTCGGGCATTTAAGTATTTAGTCGCCTACCGCTGTAATGTTTGTCTACCTTTTGGGTTTCCGGCAAAAGCTACCTTTAAGCATAGACAGATGGGGACATTTATTACGAATTACTAGCCATCCCCTGCCAGGTGTTGCTGTGGCTCGGTCTGGTGATTTGGAAAATAAAATAATGTGAAAGTGTTGGTTTCTAATATATGTCATGTCTTTCTGCTTGTCGGTAAACAGTATTTCCTGTTGTTTCTTTGTCAGTGTTGATGTGGAGAGGGTCCGGTTTGCCTACTCTGGAATATGGAACATAGAATTGTCCTTCTTCAGAGGTCCCTTTCAAATCTATGATACTATATCTGTGTGTGTGAATCATATATATCTATCTATATCTATGACTTGATGGCTCTCTATCAGGAGGGCTTTGTTTACATTTTCTTGCCCTGGTGAAGGGGGTGGATTGGATGGCCTTAAGTATTTTCTGTTGGCCATGGGGGTTCTGTGTGGGAAGTTTGCCCCAATTCTGTCATTCGTGGGGTTCAGAATGGTCTTTGATTGTAGGTGAACTATAAATTCCAGTAGCTACAAATCCCAAATGTCAAGATCTATTTCCCCCAAACTCCATCTGTGTTCATATTTGGGCATATGGAATATTTGTGCCAAGTTTGGTCCAGACCCATCATTGTTTGAGTCCACAGTGCTCTATGGATGTTGGTGAACTACAATTCTCAAACTCAAGGTCAATGCCCACCAAACCCTTCCAGTATTTTCTGTTGGTCATGGGAGTCCTGTGTGCCAAGTTTGGTTCAATGTCATCATTGGTGGAGTTCAGAATGCTCTTTGTTGGTGAACTATAAATACCAGCAACTACAACTCCCAAATGACAAAATCAATTTTTTGGAGTGAAGGACATACATTGAGTTGTTAGGTGTATGCAGTTCAAAGTTGGTGTCAATTTGTCCAGTGGTTTTTGAGTTATGTTAATCCCACAAACGAACATGACATTTTTATTTATATAGACTAGCCGTCCCCTGCCACGCGTTGCTGTGGTCCACATGGGGGTTCTGTGTGGGAGGTTTGGCCCAAATCTATCAGTGGGATTCAGAATGCTCTGTGATTGTAGGTGAACTATAAATCCCAGCAACTACAACTCCCAAATGTATAGATTCTATTTCCCCAAACTCCACCATTTGGGCATATTGAGTCTTCGTGTAGAGTTTGGTCCAGATCCATCATTGTTTGAGTCCATAGTGCTCTCTGGATGTAGGTGAACTACAACTCCAAAACCAAAGGACACTGCCCACCAAACCCTTCCAGTATTTTCTGTTGGTCATAGGAGAACTGTGTACCAAGTTTGGTTCAATTCAGTCATTGGTGGGGTTCAGAATGCTCTTTGATTGTAGGTGAACTATAAATCCCAGCAACCGCAACTCCCAAATGACGAAATCAATTTTTTTGAGTGAAGGACATACATTGGGTTGTTAGGTGTCTTGTGTCCAAATTTGGTGTCAATTCCCCCAGTGGTTTTTGAGTTCTGTGAATACCACAAACGAACATGACATTTTTATGTATATAGATTGAGCCTTGGACACCAATCTCATCTGCACAATTGGTCAGCATTTCTCCCTGCCCCTGATATAGTCCTCTAAAGAGCTCTTCACTTGGTGAAGATGCAACCCAAGTGCTTATTTACTAGATAAAATTAGTGCTTAACCTAGAACAGCAGGGATTTGGTGTTCTCTCTGATGGGTTCTCATTGTTGCATGTCAGGCTGTGATCATGTCTGATGTTCATGATGGGGATGGGGATGATGCTCCTGGGTCTGTTGGCAATGGGGATGAGGGTTTGCTTGGTCCTGAGAGAAGCTCAGATGAGAATCATAGAATCATAGAATCCAAGAGTTGGAAGACACCTCCTGGGCCATCATCCAGTCCAACCCCATTCTGCCAAGAAGCAGGAATATTGCATTCAAAGCACCCCTGACAGATGGCCATCCAGCCTCTGTTTAAAAGCTTCCAAAGAAGGAGCCTCCACCACACTCCGGGGCAGAGAGTTCCACTGTTGAACGGCTCTCACAGTCAGGAAGTTCTTCCTCATGTTCAGATGGAATCTCCTCTCTTGTAGTTTGAAGCCATTGCTCCATTGCGTCCTAGTCTCCAGGGAAGCAGAAAACAAGCTTGCTCCCTCCTCCTCCTCCCTGTGGCTTCCTCTCACATATTTATACATGGCCCTCATATCTCCTCTCAGCCTTCTCTTCTTCAGGCTAAACATGCCCAGCTCCTTAAGCCGCTCCTCATAGGGCTTGTTCTCCAGACGCTTGATCATTTGAGTCGCCCTCCTCTGGACACATTCCAGCGTGTCAACATCTCTCTTGAATTGTGATAAGCAGAGGGTGGATGGCCATCTGTCGGGGGTGATTTGAATGCAATATTCCTGCTTCTTGGCAGGGGGTTGGACTGGATGGCCCATGAGGTCTCTTCCAACTCTTTGATTCTATGATTCTATTCTATGAATTGTGGTGCCCAGAACTGGACACAATATTCCAGATGTGGAAAAGAGTTGCCTCAGTTGGGTCAACGTTGGAATTTTACGATGGTCTTGGTTTCAAGTGTTCTTAGTTTCATGTACCAAGTTTTTGCCAAGCTCCTGATTTGTGTATTGGATTTCTCATGCTGCCTTGTTTCATGGAGTGTTGTTCCAATAGATCTTGTTTTGCCTCGAAGCTCATGGACAATCCTTTGTTTTGGGATCTTTGCTGTTTTTGTTAATTTTACTGCTTTGCCTAGATATATTCTTCAGTGATTTTACCAAGCTGGTGTGGTGTTTAAAATCAGAGGTGTTTTGGTGCTAGATAAGGGGGGAGTTGTTTTCTTGGGAAGGCATTCAAAGTATGGGCTCAAACCCCTTTGTCTTGGCAGTGCTGTAAGTGAGGTATTTGTGTTAACACACAAACTTTGCAACTACTTTGTGCATTGGGGAAGATGGAACAGAGAGACATCCAGCTAGGCTATTCCTGTTGTGGTCGTCACTGTTTGAAAGGAGACTGGAGTTTTCCTTGCGAGAGTGTCACTGTCAGTGCGGTTGAACGGAAGATCGTAAGGAATCCTTTTATCACAACACGGCTTAAGGAGCTGTGCATGTTTAGCCTGAAGAAGAGAAGGCTGAGAGGCGATATGATAACCATGTATAAATATGTGAGAGGAAGCCACAGGGAGGAGGGAGCAGATCAAGGGTCTGGAGAACAGGCCCTATGAGGAGCGGCTTAAGGAGCTGTGCATGTTTAGCCTGAAGAAGAGAAGGCTGAGAGGAGATATGATAACCATGTATAAATATGTGAGAGGAAGCCACAGGGAGGAGGAGGGACCAAGCTTCCTTTCTGCTTCCCTGGAGACAAGGACGCAATGGAGCCATGGCTTCAAACTACAAGAGAGGAGATTCCATCTGAACATGAGGAAGAACTTCCTGACTGGGAGAGCCGTTCAGCAGTGGAACTCTCTGCCCTGGAGGGAGTGTGGTGGAGGCTCCTTCTTTGGAAGCTTTGAAACCGAGGCTGGATGGCCATCTGTCAGGGGTGCTTTGAATGCAATATTCCTGCTTCTTGGCAGAATGGGGTTGGACTGGGTGATGGCCCAGGAGGTCTCTTCCAACTCTAGGATTCTAGGATTGCATGATTCTATCTTTAAAGATCTGCAGACTGCCTTTTGCAGAACAGCGAGAAATGCCAATGCAGCTGGAGATGGGGAGGCCATTGCAGCGTTGGATTTCCCAGCAGATAATTTTGCTTGTTACTTGAGGAATTAAGCTTCGTCTTTTCCAAGGAAGAGCGTGTGTGTGCGCGAAGGAGAGAGAGATTCCCGTCAGAGCTCTAAATAAAGAATGAGGGATGAAAACGGCAGGGTTTTTGGAGAGAGAGCGCGAGAGAGAGAGAGAGAGAGAGAGAGAGAGCGCATGAATCCACCACCCCACATAGATGGAGACGGAGCCATTGTCTTGGCAGCAGCTCCTCTCTGTCTGTGTGTTGCCACAAAGGAGTGGCTTCCTTGACTCCAGGATTAATAGAGCAGAGAGGAAGCGGCTCTTAGAGAGATGTGTGCCGGTTTCCTTCCTGYTCGGAGAATTGGAAAGCCTAAGGCAGTGAGGTAATGTCATTTCACATAACTTCGAGGGCGCTTCCTATAAAGGACACTGGCAGTAAACGAAGTGAGCCTGCATTCCACCCCCCCCTTCTTCTTCTTCTGAAGGCGTTTTCGGAAAATGCTCTTCATGTTGGTAGCAGAGACGCAGAGCTGAGACAGATCTGTGCATGAAATAGTCTTCCAGATCATTTAATTTATTTATTTATTCAACTTGTATACCGCTACTCCCAGTTTGGCTCGGAGCGGTGTGCAGAAGCAGATTAAAACAATACAATTGGCTTTTAAAATGACCATAACAATAACAATAGGCACCTGGGCCAGTCAGCACAGACACACAAACCAAGCTCTCAGGCACTCTGCCAGACTGATAGAGAGATTGATAACAGAGTCAAGTCTGAAACGAAATCGGTTTCTGGCCACTTGAGATATAGAGTAGACTAGCTGTCCCCTGCCACGCGTTGCTGTGGCCCAGTCTGTTGATCTGGAAAATAAAGTACCGTCCGGTCAGCCTCACGTCGATACCAGGCAAGATTCTGGAAAAGATTGTTAAGGAAGTGGTCTGCAAACACTTAGAGACAAATGCGTTCATCGCTAATAGTCAACATGGATTTATCAAAAACAAGTCATGCCAGGCTCATCTGATCTCTTTTTTCAAGAGAGTTACAAGCTGGGTAGAAGCAGGGAATGCCGTGGATGTGGCGTGTCTGGATTTCCGGAAGGCCTTCTTGGACAAGGTCCCCCATGACCTTCTGGCAAGGAAACTAGTCCAAGGTGGGCGAGGCAAAACTACGGTGAGGTGGATCTGGAATTGGTTAAATGGACAAACCCAGAGGGTGCTCACCAATGCTTCCTCTTCATCTTGGAAAGAAGTGACGAGTGGAGTGCCATCCACAGGGTTCCATCCGGGCCAGGTCCTGTTCAGGATCTTCATTCATGACTTAGATGAAGGACGAGAAGGCAGGATCATCAAGTTTGCAGACAGGACCAAATTGGGAGGGAGAGCCAAGACACCAGAGGACAGGAGCAGGATACAAAGCGATCTTGACAGATTAGAGAGATGATGGGCCAAAACTAACAAAATGAAGTTCAACAGTGACAAATGCAAGAGACTCCACTGAGGCAGGAAAAACGAAATGCAAAGAGACAGAATGGGGGACGATGAGGCCTGGCTCAAGAGCAGGACGTGTGAAAAAGATCTTGGAGTCCTCGTGGAGAGGAAGGTGAACATGAGCCAGGAATGTGATGTGGCGGCAAAAAAAGCCAATGGGATTTTGGCCTGCATCAAGAGGAGCCTAGTGTCTAGATCCAGGGAAGTCATGCTCCCCATGCTCTATTCTGCCTTGGTTAGACCACACCTGGAATATTGTGTCCAATTCTGGGCACCACAATTCAAGAGAGATATTGACAAGCTGGAATGTGTCCAGAGGAGGTCTGGAGAACAAGCCCTGTGAGGAGCGGCTTAAGGAGCTGTGCATGTTTAGCCTGAAGAAGAGAAGGCTGAGAGGAGATATGAGGGCCATGTATAAATATGTGAGAGGAAGCCACAGGGAGGAGGAGGGAGCAAGCTTGTTTTCTGCTTCCTTGGAGACTAGGACCAATGGAACAATGGCTTCAAACTACAAGAGAGGAGATTCCATCTGAACATTAGGAAGAACTTCCTGACTGTGAGAGCTGTTCAGCAGTGGAACTCTCTGCCCAAGAGTGTGGTGGAGGCTCCTTCTTTGGAAGCTTTTAAACAGAGGCTGGATGGCCATCTGTCAGGGGTGATTTGAATGCAATATTCCTGCTTCTTGGCAGAATGGGGTTGGACTGGATGATGGCCCAGGAGGTCTCTTCCAACTCTTGGATTCTAGGATTCTATGATTCTACTCCCAATTTGGCTCGGAGCGGTTTACAGAAGCAGATTAAAACAATACAATTAGCTTTTAAAATAACAATAACAATAACAATAGGCACCTGGGCCAGCTGCAGATATTAATGAGCCAGTAGAGAGGAGGAATATTTCCAGTCAGCACAGACACACAAACCAAGCTCTCAGGCGCTCTGCCAGAATGAAAGAGAGATTGATAACAGAGTCAAGTCTGAAATGAAATCGCTTTCTGGCTACTTGAGATATAGACTAGCTGTCCCCTGCCAGGCGTTGCTGTGGCCCAGTCTCTTGATCTGGAAAATAAAGTAATGAGGAAGTGTTGGTTTTTAATATATGTAATTTCGTGATGCGTGTGGGTAAACAGTACTTCTTGTTATTTCTTTGTCAGGGTTGATGTGGAGAGTGTCTGGTTTGCCCACCCTGGAACATGCAACATATCATTGTCCTTCTGTAAGGGTCCCTTTCAAATCTCTCTGTGTGTGAATCATATCTATCTATCTTATCTATCTATCTATCCATCTATCTATCCATCTATCTATCATCTATCTCTATCTATGGCTGGATGACTCTTTGTCAGGAGGACTTTGATTACATTTTCTTACCCTGGTAAAGGGAGTTAGACTGGATGGCCTTATGTATTTTCGGTTGGTCATGGGGGTTCTGTGTGGGACGTTTGGCCGATTCTGTCATTCATGGGGTTCAGAATGCTCTTTGATTGTAGGTGAACTGTGAATCCCAGTGACTACAACTCCCAAATGTCAAGGTCTGTTTCCCCAAACTCCATCTGTGTTCATATTTGGGCGTATTGAGTGCTTGTGCCAAGTTTGGTCCAGATCCATCATTGTTTGAGTCCACAGTGCTCTCTGGATGCAGGTGAACTACAACTCCCAAACTCAAGATCAATGCCCACCAAACCCTTCCAGTATTTTCTGTTGGTCATGGGAGTTCTATGTGCCAAGTTTGGCTCAATTCCATTATTGATGGAGTTCAGAATGCTCTTTGATTGTAGGTGAACTATAAATCCCAGCAACTACAACTCCCAAATGACAAAATCTTAATTTCTGGGGTGATTGTCACTCCTTGTGTTGTGAGACGTTTTGTTGCCAAATTTGGTGTGATTTCGTTCATTGGTTCTTTTGTTTTTAAGGTACTCATTATGCACAGAGCATTTTTATATATATAGATTAGGGGATAAAAGTGCCAAGTACAGAATCTGTAGCCAGACGAAGCAACGTTGGAATTGGAGTCAAGACTTCTTCCCAGGTCCCTGGAAGCCTTGCCTTGGATAGATTCATGTGCTAAGTGCCTTGTTTGATTGATAACTCAAGTTTTGGGATTTTACCTTGGATATTACCAAACTGATATTACCAAAGTTCACAAAATAAACAATGCCTTTTTCAAATTACCCGGGCACCGTCAGGTTCATCTGGTAAAGTGAGCTACAGTCTGCAAATGTTTGTACCACATCAAGCTTGCCATGTGAGTGCTTTGTTGTTTCTGTGGCTTCTGTGCAGGAGGTTTATTTATTTATTTATCGTGTCATCAGCAACCAGACATTTGTATTACATTTTTAACAAAAACAAACAAACAAACAGGCAAAACACAGAATTTGCAAGCTTGCTAGTTGATTACATGTCCTTTGACCAGTCTCTGGCCCCTTGGAGTGCCTCTGGTGTTGCCACAAGAAGGTCCTCCATGGTGCATCATGTGGCAGGGCTCAGGGGGCATTGCAGCAGGTGGTCAGTGGTTTGCTCTTCTCCCCACTCGCATGTCGTGGATTCCACTTTGTGGCCCCATTTCTTGAGGTTGGCTCTGCATCTCGTGGTGCCAGAGCGCAGTCTGTTCAGCGCCTTCCAAGTCGCCCAGTCCTCTGTGTGCCCAGGGGGGAATCTCTCATTTGGTATCAGCCATTGGTTGAGGTTCTGGGTTTGAGCCTGCCACTTTTGGACTCTCGCTTGCTGAGGTGTTCCAGCAAGTGTCTCTGTAGATCTTAGAAAACTATGTCTGGATTTAAGTCATTGACATGCTGGTTGATACCAAAACAAGGGATGGGCTGGAGATGTCTCTGCCTCAGTCCTTTCACTATTGGCTGCTCCTTCCCGACAGATGTCAGGTGGTGCGATACCGGCTAAGCAGTGTAATTTCTCCAGTGGTGTAGGGCGCAGACACCCCGTGATAATGCGGCATGTCTCATTAAGAGCCACATCCACTGTTTTAGCGTGGTGAGATGTGTTCCACACTGGGCATGCATACTCAGCAGCAGAGTAGCACAGCGCAAGGGCAGATGTCTTCACTGTGTCTGGTTGTGATCCCCAGGTTGTACCAGTCAGCTTTTGTATGATATTGTTTCTAGCGCCCACTTTTTGCTTGATGTTCAGGCAGTGCTTCTTGTAGGTCAGAGCACGGTCCAGAGTGACTCCCAGGTATTTGGGTGTTCTGCAATGCTCCCGTGGGATTCCTGCCTCATAGGAAACCTGCTACAAAACAGGAGCTTCTTTGTTGAGTTCCAGGGCCAGAGAAGCAGATGGCGGAAACAGAAGAACGGCCTGCCTCAGGGGAGCGTGCTTGCTCCATCCATGTTCAACATCTACACAAATGACCAGCCACTGCCAGAAGGGACAGAGAGCTTCATCTATGCTGATGATCGTGCCATCACCACTCAAGCAGGGAGCTTTGAGATGGTTGAACAGAAGCTCTCCGAAGCTCTAGGTGCTCTTACTGCCTATTGCAGAGAAAACCAGCTGATCCCTAACAATGAGAAAAATGTATAATCTCACAAAGGACGACCACCTCACCTGCCTCATAGGAAACCTGCTACAAAACAGGAGCTTCTTTGTTGAGTTCCAGGGCCAGAGAAGCAGATGGTGGAAACAGAAGAACGGCCTGCCTCAGGGGAGCGTGCTTGCTCCATCCATGTTCAACATCTACACAAATGACCAGCCACTGCCAGAAGGGACAGAGAGCTTCATCTATGCTGATGATCGTGCCATCACCGCTCAAGCAGGGAGCTTTGAGATGGTTGAACAGAAGTTCTCCGAAGCTCTAGGTGCTCTTACTGCCTATTAGAGGGGAAACTAGCTTGCACCATCAATGCTTAACATTTACACAAATGACCAGCCACTGCCAGAAGGGACAGAGAGCTTCATCTATGCTGATGATCGTGCCATCACCGCCCAAGCAGGGAGCTTTGAGATGGTTGAACAGAAGCTCTCCGAAGCTCTAGGTGCTCTTCCTGCCTATTAGAGGGGAAACTAGCTTGCACCATCAATGCTTAACATTTACACAAATGACCAGCCACTGCCAGAAGGGACAGAGAGCTTCATCTATGCTGATGATCGTGCCATCACCGCCCAAGCAGGGAGCTTTGAGATGGTTGAACAGAAGCTCTCCGAAGCTCTAGGTGCTCTTCCTGCCTATTAGAGGGGAAACTAGCTTGCACCATCAATGCTTAACATTTACACAAATGACCAGCCACTGCCAGAAGGGACAGAGAGTCTCATCTATGCTGATGATCGTGCCATTACTGTGCAGGAGGTGCAAAAATAAAATGGCGTGGCTGGACCCCAAAGAGCAGCCAGCCTCCCATTAGAAGTAAGTAAGTAACGCAAATAGACATGAACATTTAGGAGGAAAGGTATGAAATGGTAAACTCTGTGTAGACTGATAGCACTCCAGGCTTTAGAGCAAGTTAATCCATATCCATGTAATGTTTGGCTGATATTTGTTTTCTGAGTTGCTCACAAAATGCTTCTCTATCAGCAAAAGGCAGGAGTTCTTTTTCCTGAACATCGGCGTGATGGTGTACTTCACATGGTGAACAATCGCCAAGGATGTGCAGGAAATGGGTCCTTGATCTCAAGACGATCCCACCCCCGCCTCCCTCGTTTACCATCTGATTCTTCATAGCCAAACTCTGGAGCCCGCCGGGCTCTTTTCCTGCTGCCCTCCTTCTCCTCCTTCACTTGCTTGATTTGCAAAGTGAAAAGGAGAAGTGTACATTTTGAGCCGTTGTGCCTCTCGCCGTGGTTAACAAGGCATCTAATTCCGGGGCTATTTCAGTCCAGTCTTCCCTGCATTCGGGATTGCAGATCTTGCAGTTTTGTTTGCATATCTCTTGCAGCTGAGTCCTGTTTTGGAATGGCTGGGTATTTTTTCTTTTCCCCGCTTTGCAAAGTGGGTGATTTCCCCCTCTTTACCCTTGGACGAAACAATGATGATTGGGAAAGGACACGTTCCTTAATTCTGAAATTGGTGCAGGGTGTGTTCAGCGCGATAAGGGGTGGGAAACTGTGTCTCGGTTGGATATCCTAATTTCAATACTATGTATACTTCAACCACATCCAGGCATTTAGAAGAGGAAGAGCCTTCCTTCCTCCTCGGCAAGGGTTCGGGCTTTGGGGATTGGGATAACCCAGTTTTTCCGTTACTACGAAGGCAGTGCATAAAGATTTGATAAATCTGGTGCATTAAAGTGGTCGAGGTGTATTCAGTGTTGGGACGGCTGTACCAGGAACTCCAACTTCAAACTAACAAAACGAAGTTCAGTAGGGACAAATGCAAGACACTCCACTTAGGCAGGAAAAACGAAATGCAAAGAGACAGAATGGGGGACGATGCCTGGCTCGAGAGCAGTACGTGTGAAAAAGATCTTGGAGTCCTCGTGGACAGGAAGTTAAACATGAGCCAACAATGTGATGTGGCGGCAAAAAAGCCAATGGGATTTTGGCCTGCATCAATAGGAGCATAGTGTCTAGATCTAAGGAAGTCATGCTCCCTCCTCCCTGTGGCTTCCTCTCACATATTTATACATGGCTATCATATCTCCTCCCAGCCTTCTCTTCTTCAGGCTAAACATGCCCAGCTCCTTAAGCCGCTCCTCATAGGGCTTGTTCTCCAGACCCTTGATCATTTTAGTCGCCCTCCTCTGGACACATTCCAGCTTAGGGTCAATATCTCTCTTGAATTGTGGTGCCCAGAATTGGACACAATATTCCAGGTGTGGTCTAACCAAAGCGGACTAGAGCATGGGGAGCAGGACTTCCCTAGATCTAGACACTAGGCTCCTCTTGATGCAGGCCAACATCCCATTGGCTTTTTTTGCCGCCACATCACATTCCTGGCTCATGTTTGACTTGTTGGCCACGAGGACTCCAAGATCTTTTCACACGTACTGCTCTCGAGCCAGGCCTCATCGTCCCCCATTCTGTCTCTTTGCATTTCCTTTTTTTTCAGCCTAAGTGGAGTCTCTTGCATTTGTCCCTGTTGAACTTCACTGTGTTAGTTTTGGCCCTTCATCTCTCTAATCTGTCAAGATCCCTTTGAATCCTGCTCCTGTCCTCTGGAGTATTGGCTCTCCCTCCCAGTTTGGTCCTGTCTGCAAACTTGATGATCCTGCCTTCTAGCCCTTCATCTAAGTCATGAATGAAGATCCTGAACAGGACCGGGCCCAGGACGGAACCCTGCGGATGGCCCTCCGCTCGTCACTTCTTTCCAGGATGAAGAGGAAGCCTTGGGGAGAATCACCCTCTGGGTTCGTCCATTTAACCAATTCCAGATCCACCTCACTGTAGTTTTGCCTCGCCCACATTGGACTAGTTTCCTTGCCAGAAGGTCATGGGGGACCTTGTCAAAGAAGGCCTTCCTGACATCCAGACACGCTCCATCCACGGCATCATTCCCCGCATCTACCCAGCTTGTAACTCTATCGAAAAAGAGATCAGATGAGTCTGGCATGACTTGTTTTTGATAAATCCATGTTGACTATTAGCGATGACCACATTTGTTTCTAAGTGTTTGCAGACCACTTCCTTCACAATCTTTTCCAGAATCTTGCCTGGTATCGACGTGAGGCTGACCGGACGGTAATTGTTTGGGTCATCCTTTTTTCCCTTCTTGAAGATTGGGACCACATTGGCCCTCCTCCAATCTGCTGGAACTTCTCCGTTCTCCAAGAACTCTCAAAGATGGTTGCCAATGGTTCCGAAATGACTTCCGCTCGTTCCTTCAATACTCTTGGGTGGAGTTGATCTGGCCCTGAAAGGGGACTTGAACTCATTGAGAGCGGCCAGGTATTCCTGGACGACTTGTTTTCCAATTTGGGGTTGGATGTCCTCTAATCCCTCACCCACTCCATCTTGCTGAGGTTGAAGAGATGGCATGATCATCAAGTTTGCAGACGACACCAAATTGGGAGGGATAGCCAATACTCCAGAGGACAGGAGCAGGATTCAAAACGATCTTGACAGATTAGAGAGATGAAGGGCCAAAACTAACAAAATGAAGTTCAACAGTGACAAATGCAAGATACTCCACTTTGGCAGGAAAAACGAAATGCAAAGAGACAGAATGGGGGGTGCCTGGCTCGAGAGCAGTACGTGTGAAAAAGATCTTGGAGTCCTCGTGGACAACAAGTTAAACATGAGCCAACAATGTGATGTGGCGGCAAAAAAAGCCAATGGGATTTTGGCCTGCATCAATAGGAGCATAGTGTCTAGATCTAGGGAAGTCATGCTCCCCATGCTCTATTCTGTTTTGGTTAGACCACATCTGGAATATTGTGTCCAGTTCTGGGCACCACAATTCAAGAGAGATATTGACAAGCTGGAATGTGTCCAGAGGAGAGCGACTAAAATGATAAAAGGTCTGGAGAACAAGCCCTATGAGGAGCGGCTTAAGGAGCTGGGCATGTTTAGCCTGAAGAAGAGAAGGCTGAGAGGGGATATTATAGCCATGTATAAATATGTGAGAGGAAGCCACAGGGAGGAGGGAGCAAGCTTGTTTTCTGCTTCCTTGGAGACTAGGACGCGGAACAATGGCTTCAAACTACAAGAGAGGAGATTCCATCTGAACATGAGGAAGAACTTCCTGACTGTGAGAGCGGTTCAGCAGTGGAACTCTCTGCCCCAGAGGGAGTGTGGTGGAGGCTCCTTCTTTGGAAGCTTTTAAACAGAGGCTGGATGGCCATCTGTCGGGGGTGATTTGAATGCAATATTCCTGCTTCTTGGCAGAATGGGGTTGGACTGGATGGCCCATGAGGTCTCTTCCAACTCTTTGATTCTATGATTCTATGATTCTATGACTGAATCAGTGGCTGCAGAACCCGTGGATGCAGCGGGACGGCAAACCAGGTTGATGTCAGTAGTTGCCGTTCAGTTGTGTCTTCTCTTTTGCACTGTTTCTTCTTTCTTCGTTAGATAGACCTTCATGTGGTTTGTTGTCGACGCAACCAGTCTTGGGGCAAAGTGTTTTTCCTACGATTGGTTTTGATTTCTTCCCCGAAAGAGGAGAAGAAAGGGAGAGATCTGAGGTAGTTCCCCGTGCGCGTTGCCTCTGATGGTGGGTCGAGCCTTTTCTGAGCGTCCCTCGGCGAATCCGCGCAGCCCCTGACAGCTGTGATGCGCCTGTGTGCGCAAATTGTATGAAAGAGTGTCACTTCCATTGTCTTGTGTCATCTTGAGCAGGCGGTGGCAATGGGCCTCCCAAGCGTCCGGGGGACACAAAGGAATTCCTGCGAGGGAAAAGATGAAATGTCATAACTAAGACAACAGCGGTCCTTTCATCCTAAACTAAGTATCTGGAGCTTAAATGGTCTGACCTTTGTGCCGCCTGTTTGCTCAGCTCTGGGTGTGATCTCTGTTTTGGAAATGCAAGGCTGGCGCCCTCGTTGAAAAGGAATACGAAATGCGCGGATGAAGTTATCACGTTGCGCTTTCTGGCCTGTGAAACCAAAGTGCTCTTCCAACAGTCACCAGCCAATCCCTCTCCAATGCCAGAAATATTTTTACTTATTTATTTTGGGTATTTTTACCCCGCCCTTCTCAACCCCCAGCTTAAGGGTGTAGCATTAGAAAATGTTGACCATTTCCGCTCCCTTGGCAGCCACCTTTCCACAAAAGTCAACATTGACACTGAAATACAACACCGCCTGAGCTCTGCGAGTGCAGCTTTTTTCCGAATGAAGCAGAGAGTGTTTGAGGACCAGGATATCCATAGGGAGACCAAGGTGCTTGTTTATAAAGCCATTGTCCTCCCAACTCTGCTATACGCCTGCGAAATATGGACTGTCTACAGACGTCAACAACGCCTGAGCTCTGCGAGTGCAGCATTCTTCAGAATGAAGCAGAGAGTGTTTGAAGACCAGGATATCCATAGGGAGACCAAGGTGCTTGTTTATAAAGCCATTGTCCTCCCAACTCTGCTATACACCTGCGAAACATGGACTGTCTACAGACGTCAACACCGCCTGAGCTCTGCGAATGCAGCATTTTTCAGAATGAAGCAGAGAGTGTTTGAAGACCAGGATATCCATAGGGAGACCAAGGTGCTTGTTTATAAAGCCATTGTCCTCCCAAATCTGCTATACGCCTGCGAAATATGGACTGTCTACAGACGTCAACAAACGCCTGAGCTCTGCGAGTGCAGCATTCTTCAGAAT
>NW_026844478.1:35293798-35330405 GCF_025583915.1 Anolis sagrei ordinatus | reverse complement strand
GCCTATTTTGCCCAAACTTCACCAGTGTTCACATTTGGGCATATTGAGTATTCGTGCCAAGTTTGGCCCAGATCCATCATTTGATTGTAGCTGAACTATAAATCCCAGCAACAACAACTCTCAAATGTCAAGGTCTATTTTCCCCCAAACTTCACCAGTGTTCACATTTGGGCATATTGAGTATTCATGCCAAGTTTGGTCCAGATCCATCATTTGATTGTAGCAAAACTATAAATCCCAGCAACAACAAATCCCAAATGTCAAGATCTATTTACCAGTGTTCACATTTGGGCATATTGAGTATTCGTGCCAGATTTGGTCCAGATCCATCATTGTTTGAATCCACAGTGTTCTTTGGATGTAGGTGAACTATAAATCCCAGCAACGACAACGACAGTGTTCTTTGGATGTAGGTGAACTATAAATCCAAGCAACGACAACAAATGTCAAGATCTATTTACCAGTGTTCACATTTGGCCATATTGCGTATTAGTGCCAAATTTGGTCCAGATCCATCATTGTTTGAGTCCACAGTGTTCTTTAGATGTAGGTGAACTATAAATCCCAGCAAGGAGGGTGCCCTAAGCCAACTCCAACCGGACCGCCTTCCGTCTTGAAATTGAAGTTGTTTTTGTAGTTATGCTTCCAGTCCAGAAGACTACACACTGCTGTTGAAGGACTGGAAACGAGTAAACAAAAGAGGGAACAGGGAAACTGGGGGGGGGGGGGGGGGGAGTTGGAGGAATTTTGTCATTTGGGAGTTGTAGCTGGGATTTATAGTTCAGCTACTATCAAAGAGTATTCTGAACTTCACCAACAATGGAATTGAATCAAACTTGGCACAGAGAACTCCCATGACCAACAGATAATACTGGAAGCCTTTGGTGGGCACTGACCTTGAGTTTGGGAGTTGTAGTTCACCTATATCCAGAGAGCTCTGTGGTTTCAATCAGTGATGGATCTGGACCAAACTTGGCATGAATACTCAATATGCCCAAGTGCAAACACTGGTGGAGTTTGGGGAAAATAGACTACGACATTTGGGAGTTGTCGTTTCTGGGATTTATAGTTCAGTTACTATCAAAAGTATTCTGAACTTCACCAACAATGGAATTGAATCAAACCTGGCACACAGAACTCCCATGACCAACAGATAATACTGGCATACTTTGGTGGGCACTTGATCTTAAGTTTTGAAGTTGTAGTTCACCTATATCCAGAGAGCACTGTGGCTTCAAAAATAATGGATCTGGGCCAAACTTGGCATGAATACTCAAGATGCCCAAGTGCAAACACTGGTGGAGTTTGGGGAAAATAGACTCTGATATTTGGGAGTTGTAGTTGCTGGGATTTATAGTTCACCTACAATCAAAGAGTAGTCTGAACTCAACGAACAATGGAATTGAATCAAACTTGGCACACAGAACTCCCAAAACCAACAGAAAACACTAGAAGACTTTAGTGGGCATCGCCCTTGAGTTTTGGAGCTGTAGTTCACCTATACCCAGAGAGCACTGTGGACTCAAACAATGATGGATGTGGACCAAACTTGGCACGAATAGTCCATATGCCCAAATATGAACACAGATGGAGTTGGGGGAAATAGACCTTGACATTTGGGAGTTGTAGTTGCTGGGATTTATAGTTCACCTACAATCAAAGAGCATTCTGAACTCCACCAACGATAGAATTTGGACAAACTTCCCATACAGAACCCTCACAACCAAAAGAAAATACTGTGTTGTCTGATGGTCTTTGGTGACCCCTCTGACATCCCCTCACGACCCCCGCAGGTGTCCCGACCCCCAGGTTGAGAAACACTGACTTAGAGCCACCAGGACCCTGTTTACACCATTAGTTATCCTGGGTTACCGACGCTTGAACTCACTTCAACCTTGAAGAGGTGGAACTGGTTCAGGGCTCAATCCAAGGGAAGGGCCGGGACTGGAATTGGCGCTCACCTTTGGTGCAACCCAGGAGATCGTTTCCATTCCATGTGAATGCTGGCTGAACTGGTCTGACCTCACTGGTATCCCCAGTCCCGGTGGGAAGTGCCATGCCTAACCTGCTACTGTCAACGGCCTGTATACAAGGAGCTTGATCCTTAACCCTTTTGAGAATCGCAAGCGCAAAACTCTGGTCAGCTTGGCTAAGCTATGGACCTGCTTGCATGCTGGTCGCTTCAGTGTGGCTTACATGAGGCCGGGCCCAAACACAACAATACAGGCAATAATCACGACAATAAACACAATTCGGATATTGGGCTCACATCATAAAAAACATAAAAATGTATAGTATCACAAAGGACGACCACCTCACCCGCCTCAGAGGAAACCTGGTACAAAACAGGAGCTTCTTTGTTGAGTTCCAGGGCCAGAGAAGCAGATGGCGGAAACAGAAGAACGGCCTGCCTCAGGGGAGCGTGCTTGCTCCATCCATGTTCAACATCTACACAAATGACCAGCCACTGCCAGAAGGGACAGAGAGCTTCATCTATGCTGATGATCGTGCCATCACCACTCAAGCAGGGAGCTTTGAGATGGTTGAACAGAAGCTCTCCGAAGCTCTAGGTGCTCTTACTGCCTATGACAGGGAAAACCAGCTGATCCCTAACATCTAAAACACAGACATGTGCCTTTCATCTCAAGAACAGAGAAGCATCCCGAGCTCTGAAGATCACCTGGGAAGGAATCCCACTGGAGCATTGCAGCACACCCAAATCCCTGGGAGTCACCCTGGACCATGCTCTGACCTACAAGAAGCCCTGCCTGAACATCAAGCAAAAAGTGGGTGCTAGAAACAATATCATACGAAAGCTGACTGGCACAACCTGGGGATCACAACCAGACACAGTGAAGACATCTGCCCTTGCGCTGTGCTACTCTGCTGCTGAGTATGCATGCCCAGTGTGGAACACATCTCACCACACTAAAACAGTGGATGTGGCTCTTAATGAGACATGCCGCATTATCACGGGGTGTCTGCGCCCTACACCACTGGAGAAATTACACTGCTTAGCCGGTATTGCACCACCTGACATCCGCCAGGAAGTAGCAGCCAATAGTGAAAGGACCAAGGCAGAGACATCTCCAGCTCATCCCTTGTTTGGGTATCAGCCAGCACGTCAACGACTCAAATCAAGAAATAGTTTTCTTAGATCTACAGAGACACTCGCTGGAACACCTCAGCAAGCGAGAGTCCAAAAGTGGCAGGCTCAAACCCAGAACTGATACCAGATGAGAGACTCCCTCCTGGGCACACAGAGGACTGGGCGACTTGGAAGGCGCTGAACAGACTGCGCTCTGGCACCACGAGATGCAGAGCCAACCTTCAGAAATGGGGCCACAAAGTGGAATCCTCGGCATGCGAGTGCGGAGAGGAGCAAACTACTGGCCACCTGCTGCAATGCACCCTGAACCCTGCCACATGATGCACAAGGGAGGACCTTCTTGCGGCAACACCACTCCAAGTGGCCAGATACTGGTCAAAGGACATTTAATCAACTACCAAACTCACAAATTTTGTTTTTTCTCTGTTTGTTTGCTTTGTTCTGTTAGAAATGTAATATAGAAATGCCCTGACACGAAATAAAATAAAGCTATGGACTTGGCTCTCAGGGCACGCTCCAGCGTTGACGAGGAACACAGTGACATGCAATGAGTTACCTTTGCAAGCAGCGGCGGCTCAACCATTACGCAAAGTAAGCGCTCGCAGTATACTTGATTTTGCCCAGGGGTGCTCTTGAGGTGCTCTTGGGGAAAATAGACCTTGACATATGCGAGTTGTAGTTACTGGGATGTATAGTTCACCTACAATCAAAGAGCATTCTGAACTCCACCAATGATGGAATTGAACCAAATATGGCACACAGAACTCCCACGACGAACAGAAAATATATATCAGTGATTGTTTGGGGGGGGGGGGGAATACTGTTTGCTTACCATTGAAAATTACCTAGGGAAAATAGACTTTGACATATGCGAGTTGTAGTTACTGGGATGTATAGTTCACCTACCATCAAAGAGCATTCTGAACTCCACCAATGATGGAATTGAACCAAATATGGCACACAGAACTCCCACGACGAACAGAAAATATATATCAATGATTGGTTGGGGAGGGGGCACCAAAATACTGTTTGCTTACCTTGAAAATTACCTAGGGAAAATAGACTTTGACATATGCGAGTTGTAGTTACTGGGATGTATAGTTCACCTACAATCAAAGAGCATTCTGAACTCCACCAATGATGGAATTGAACCAAATATGGCACACAGAACTCCCACGACGAACAGAAAATATATATCAGTGATTGGTTGGGGGGGGGGGGCGCCAAAATACTGTTGAAAATTACCTAGGGCTGGCTCTGTTTGCAAGCCAGGGATACTCGGGGTGAAAAGGAACGGCCTGGAAAACGTAGGCCACGCAGTGACAACGAGGAAAAACAAACCACACCAGGTGACGCTGAAGCCCGAAAGCCAACGGGAAGAACAAAACGGCACCAAGCCCTGTCCTTTCCCTTGGCTTGCGCATCCCTTTGCAGCTGCCCGGCCTTGTCAGGAAGCCCCTCCTCCCTCTGCAGAGGTAATCCCCACGGCCGGCCGGGAAGTGGCAGACTGAACCTCCAGCTGTCTCTCCTCAAACTGGAGAGCGCCAGGGATGGAAGAGCTGAGGTCAGCAAGTCGCTTTGGAGAGCCAAGGAGAAAGCAAGCAAGCAAGAGCGTGCTGCTCCTGACATTGCAGCAGGCATTTCGGATTCTGCCTGGTGCTGAGGGAGCGCATCGCCAAATCATTCACACCTTAAAAAGCATGTAGATAAATAAATACCATTGGTATCGGTAGAGCTGCCAAGGCTTTTCCATGGTACGCCCTGGCAATGGGAACATGACGCACTGGAAATAAACCTTTGGAGATTCCAAGTTGAGTGCAAGTGGGTGACAGGGATCTATTGCCGACAGAGTCTTTGTGGCTCAAACACAAGAGCCAGGACAGCTTCTACCTCTCCGAACGTGTCTCTCCCTAGGAACCATCAAGGACTATGAACCTTCATCTGGGGAGGCCCTGCTCTCGGTCCCACTACCCACTTTACCTCTCCGAATGTGTCTCTCCCTAGGAACCATCAAGGACTATGAACCATCACCTGGGGAGGCCCTGCTCTCGGTCCCATGGACCACTTTACCTCTCCGAACATGTCTCTCCCTAGGAACCATCAAGGACTATGAACCATCATCTGGGGAGGCCCTGCTCTCGGTCCCACGGACCACTTTACCTCTCCGAACATGTCTCTCCCTAGGAACCGTCAAGGACTATGAACCATCATCTGGGGAGGCCCTGCTCTCGGTCCCACCGCCGACTTTACCTCTCCGAACATGTCCGAACCGTCAAGGACTATGAACCATCACCTGGGGAGGTCCTGCTCTCGGTCCCATGGACCACTTTACCTCTCCGAACATGTCTCTCCCTAGGAACCATCAAGGACTATGAACCATCATCTGGGGAGGCCCTGCTCTCGGTCCCACCACCGACTTTACCTCTCCGAACATGTCCGAACCGTCAAGGACTATGAACCATCACCTGGGGAGGTCCTGCTCTCGGTCCCATGGACCACTTTACCTCTCCGAACATGTCTCTCCCTAGGAACCATCAAGGACTATGAACCATCATCTGGGGAGGCCCTGCTCTCGGTCCCACCGCCGACTTTACCTCTCCGAACATGTCCGAACCGTCAAGGACTATGAACCATCACCTGGGGAGGCCCTGCTCTCGGTCCCATGGACCACTTTACCTCTCCGAACATGTCTCTCCCTAGGAACCATCAAGGACTATGAACCATCATCTGGGGAGGCCCTGCTCTCGGTCCCACCGCCGACTTTACCTCTCCGAACATGTCCGAACCGTCAAGGACTATGAACCATCACCTGGGGAGGTCCTGCTCTCGGTCCCATGGACCACTTTACCTCTCCGAACATGTCTCTCCCTAGGAACCATCAAGGACTATGAACCATCATCTGGGGAGGCCCTGCTCTCGGTCCCACCGCCGACTTTACCTCTCCGAACATGTCCGAACCGTCAAGGACTATGAACCATCACCTGGGGAGGCCCTGCTCTCGGTCCCATGGACCACTTTACCTCTCCGAACATGTCTCTCCCTAGGAACCATCAAGGACTATGAACCATCATCTGGGGAGGCCCTGCTCTCGCTCCCACCGCCATCGTAGTTGCGTTTGGTGGGGACAAGAGACAGGGCCTTCTCCTTTTTAAAAATTCTTTCATATTTATTATTTACTAGCCATCCCCTGCCACGCATTGCTGTGGCCCAGTCTGGTGATCTGGAAAATAAAGTAATGAGAAAGTGTTGGTTTCTAATATATGCAATTTCTTTCTGCTTGTGGGTAAACAGCACTTCTTGCTGTTTCTTTGTCAGTGTTGATGTGGAGATTGTCTGGTGTGCCTACTCTGGAACACGCAACATATTATTGTCCTTTTTTTAGGGGTCCCTTTCAAATCTATGATACTATATCTGTGTGTGTGTGAATCATATCTATCTATATCTATGGCTGGATGGCTCTTTGTCAGGAGTGCTTTGATTACGTTTTCTTGCCCTGGTGAAGGGAGTTGGACTGGATGGCCTTATTTTCTGTTGGTCGTGAGAGTTCTGTGTGGGAAATTTGCCCCAATTCTGTCATTTGTGGGGTTCAGAATGCTTTTTGATTGTAGGTAAACAATAAATCCCAGTAACTACAACTCCCAAATGTCAAGGTCTATTTCCCCCAAACTCCATCTGTGTTCATATTTGGGCATATGGAATTTTTGTGTTAAGTTTGGTCCTGATGCATCGTTGTTTGAGTCAATCCACAGTGCTCTCTGGATGTAGGTGAACTACAACTCCCAAACTCAAGGCCCACCAAACCCTTCTGGTGTTTTCTGTTTTTCACGGGAGTCCTGTGTGCCATGTTTGGTTCAATTCCATCATTGGTGGAGGGTGGGGAGGCGGGGTTGCAGTGGTCCATAGGCATTCCATCTCTTTGACCAGATGCCCCATCCCATAGACACCCTCATTTGAATGTGTCCACCTGAGAGTAGGAGACTGGGACAGAATAGGGATACTTGTAGTGTACCGACCACCTCGCAACACTACAACCTCCCTACCTGAGCTAGCCGGGGTGATCTCGGGCCTGGCATTGGAGTCCCAAAGGCTCATCACTGAGCCTGGAATCCCAGGTTGCAGCGGTGGCCAGGGGTGCGTTCACACAATTAAAACTTGTGCGCCAGCTGCGCCCGTACCTTGGGAAGTCAGACTTGGCCACGGTGCTCCATGCTCTCATTACATCTAGGATAGACTACTGCAACACACTCTTCATGGGGTTGCCTTTGAAGACTGTTCGGAAGCTTCAAATAGTCCAACGAGAGGCAGCCAGATTAATAACTGGGGCGGCATATAGGTGGCATACAACTCCCATGTTACGCCAGCTCCACTGGCTGCCAGTTTGCTACCGGGCACAATTCAAAGTGCTGGCTTTGGCCTATCAAGCCCTAAATGGCTCCGGCCCAAATTACCTGTCCAAACGCATCTCCCTCTATGTACCATCGCGGAGATTAAGATCCTCCGGGGAGGCCCTGCTTTTCGTCCTGCCATTGTCAAAGGCACGAGAGACAGGGCCTTCTCGGTGATTGCTCCCTGGCTATGGAACTTCCTTCCTGGTGAGATCAGGTCGGCCCCCTCCCTCCTGTCCTTTAGAAGGAGGGTCAAAACTTGGCTGTGGGACCAAGCTTTCGGGACAGGGCAATAAAGCAGCGATAGGAAAGATGACCAGGCCAATTAGATTAGACGTGGATGACTAGGGCAGTTTTAAATGGTGTATTTTAATATTTAGATAAATGTTTTTGAATGTTTATGTAGTGTACCCAGGCATTGAATGTTTGCCATGTATATGTTGTGCTCCGCTCTGAGACCCCTTCGGGGTGAGACGAAGGGTGGAATAGAAGTGTTTCAAATACATAATAATAAATAATAACGCATAAAGATATTACATTTATTAGAAACCAACGCTTTCTGATTACTTTATTTTCCAGATCACCAGACTGGGCCACAGCAACGCCTGGCAGGGGACGGCTAGTAAATAAATAAAATTAACCTGCTGCACTTTTTTCCACAGCCAAACTACCATTCAAAGGGGTGGGAGGACGACGAGAGAGAGAATGGCGTTCTCACCAAATGACTACTCATGGCACGGGGCCACGGGCATTTTATATTCCCTCTGCGAGGCACTGGGAGATAATCACAGGGATTGCGCTGCTCTGGCGACAGAGGACGACACCAGCGCCCAGCTCTCACCCGTGGCGCAATCTCATCAGTGGTTTAAGGCCTCCGTCTGACTGTCTGGCAGCTCCAGAGCTGGATTTGGAGCACGGGAGGCTGCGTGCACACGCCGGCCTGCCTCCAATGAAACCTGCTCGTTGGCTTTCGGCATCCCAGTGTCTCCCAGGCGAGCCGACTTTGCGGGGCAGGATAATCCAGTCCAGTTACCAGGATCACAACAAAGTAGCACACAAAGTTGTTGTAGGTTTTTTCGGGCGATATGGCCATGGTCTAGAGGCATTCTCTCCTGATGTTTCGCCTGCATCTATGGCAAGAGGGAGTGAGGTCTCTTGGAACTAGGAAAATGGGTTTATATATCTGTGGAATGACCAGGATGGGACAAAGGACTCTTGTCTGCTGGAGCTAGGTGTGAATGTTTCAACTGACCACCTTGATTAGCATATGGCCTGGCAGTGCCTGGAGCAATCTTTTGTTGAGAGGTGATTAGATGTCCTTGTTTGTTTCCTCTCTGTTGTTGTGCTTTTAGAGTTTCTTTTTAATACTGGTAGTCAGATTTTGTTCATTTTCGTGGTTTCCTCCTTTCTGTTGAAATTGTCCACATGCTTCGTGTGTATTTCAATGGCTTCTCTGTGAATTGTGGCGCAGCTGGCTGAGTGTCAGCTGCATTAAGATCACTCTGACCAAAAGGTCATGAGTTCGAAGCCAGCCCGGGTTGGAGTGGGTTTCCAACCAATTGTGTGTAGCCTGTTGTCGACCTTTGCAACCCGAAAGAAAGTTGCATCTGTCAAGTAGGAAAATTAGGTACCACCTTAAAGTGTGGGGAGGCTAAATTAACTGATTTATGAGGCCATAAAGAAGACTCCAGCAAAGCATTCCAGCGGGGAAGCATGCGGGGAATGCGGAAGTGCTTCATCAGCGTCACAGATGGACGATGAAAGCGACAGCTCCCCAGCGGCCAGAAAAAGTCAAACAGCCTCTGTCTGTATATATTTGTATGTCAAAATTGGCATTGAATGTTTGCCATATATGTGTACACTGTAATCCGCCCTGAGTCCCCTGGGGGGTGAGAAGGGCGGAATAGAAAAGCTGTAAATATAAATAAATAAATAGCCTGACATGGTGGTTGTGAGAGTGGTCCAGCATTTCTGTGCTCTCAAATAATATACTGTGTCCAGACTACCAGTATTTTAAAAACTGTCCTTCCTTCCTTCCTTCCAACAAATTTAGCCTGGACACAGCATATTATTTGAGAACACAGAAATGCTGGACCACTCTCACAACCACCATGTCAGGCTACACAGAGAAGCCATTGAAATCCACAAGAAGCATGTGGACAATTTCAACAGAAAGGAACCATGAAAATGAACAAAATCTGGCTACCAGTATTTAAAAAACTCTAAAATTACAACAGCAAAACAACAGAGAGGAAATAAACACGGACATCTAATCACCTCTCAATAAAAGATTGCCCCAGGCACTGCCAGGCCATCAAATGCTAATTAAGGTGGTCAGTTGAAACATTCACCCCTAGTTCCAACAGACAAGAGTCCTTTGTCCCACCCTGGTCATTCCACAGATATATAAACCCATTTTCCTAGTTCCAACAGACCTCACTACCTCTTGCCATAGATGCAGGGGAAACGTCAGGAGAGAATGCCTCTAGACCATGGCCATATAGCCCGAAAAAACCTACAACAACCCAGAGAGGAAACAAACAAGGACATCTAATCACCTCTCAACAAAATTGCTCCAGGCACTGCCAGGCCATCAAATGCTAATCAAGGTGGCCAGTTGAAACATTCACACCTAGCTCCAGCAGACAAGAGTCCTTTGTCCCACCCTGGTCATTCCACAGATATATAAACCCATTTTCCTAGTTCCAACAGACCTCACTACCTCTGAGGATGCTTGCCATAGATTCAGGCGGAATGTCAGGAGAGAATGCCTCTAGAACATGACCATATAGCCCGGAAAAACCTACAACAACCCAGAGAGGAAACAAACAAGGACATCTAATCACCTCTCAACAAAAGATTGCTCTAGGCACTGTCAGGTCATCAAATGCTAATCAAGGTGGTCAGTTGAAACATTCACACCTAGCTCCAACAGACAAGAGTTCTTTGTCCCACCCACACATTCTTCAGATACATAAACCCTTTTTCCTAGTTCCAACAGACCTCACTACCTCTGAGGATGCTTGCCATAGATGCAGGCGAAACGTCAGGAGAGAATGCCTCTAGAACATGGCCATATAGCCCGAAAAAACCTACAACAATCCAGTGATTCCGGCCAGGAAAGCCTTCGACAATACGTAGCACACAGAGTCGGCACGCGCAAGAGGAGAGCAATATTCCTTGGAACTTGCTTTGATTGTCTTAACCTTAAACAATACATTGCGCTGCTGTCGATGTCACTACAGATCTTGTTTTCATTGGTGACGCCGGTTGTCTTGCTGGCTAGAGGATGACTGCAATGAGCTCACACTCAAATGCACAACAGAAAAGAAAGACGTTTCAGAGGTGCACAACTTCAAAGAGAAACCTACATTCCAAGGAAGACAATTTGATAGATGGCTCCACAGAATGGAGACACTCCCGTACTCAGAGATCAAGCTCTCCAACCAGACTTTCAGTGTCACGTAGATACGAGCCAGCAGAGTTATGTTTTGGCCTACAACTCCCAGACATCCCAGCCAGTTTACCAGCTATTAGGATTTCTGGGAGTTGGAGGCCAAAACATTTGGGGACCCACAGGTTGAGAAGCACTGGTCCAAGGAAAGGCAGGTGCCTATACAATTATGCAAATACTACCAGCCAATCCCTCTCCAATGCCAGAAATACAGCCCAAGGGTGTAACATTAGAAAATGTTGACTATTCCTGGACTGCATCTCCCAGCAATCCTCCAGATAGATAGATTAGATAGAGATAGATAGGTAGATAGGTTGATCAGGAGGACTGCTGGGAGTTGCAGTCCAAGAATAGGTAGAAGGAAGAAAGGGAAAGGGGAAGGGAAAGAAAGGGGAAGGAGAGAGGAAGGAAAAAGGAAGGAGGAAAGGAAGGAAGGAGAGGAATGAAGGAAGAAAGGAAGGAAGGAAGGAAGGAAGGAAGAGAGAGGGAGGGAGGAAGGAAGGAAGAGGAAGAGGAAAGGAAAGGAAAGGAGGGGAAGGAAGAAGAAGAGAAGAAAGGAAGAAGGAAGGAAAGAAGGAAGGAAGAAGGAAAGGAGAGGAAGAGGAAGGGAAAGAAAGGGAGGAAGGGAAGAAGAAAGAAAGAAAGGAAGAAAAGGAAAGGAAGGAAAGAAAGGAAGGAAAGGAAAGGAAGGAAAGAAAGAAGGAAGGAAGGAAGGAAGGAAGAGGAAAGGAAGGAGAAGGAAGGAAGAGGAAGGAAGAGGAAGGGAAAGAAAAAAGGGGAAGGAAGGAAGAAAGAAGGAAGAAGGAAAGGAAAGAAGGAAGGAAGGAAGGAAGGAAGGAAGGAAGGAAGGAAGGAAGGAAGGAAGGAAGGAGAGGAAGAGGAAGGGAAAGAAAAAGGGGGGAAGGAAGGGAAGAAGAAGAGAAAGAAGGAAAGGAAAGGAAAGGAAGGGAGGGAGGGAGGGAAGGAAAGAAGGAGAGGAAGGGAAAGAAAAAGGAGGGAAGGAAGGGAAGAAAAGAGAAGGAAGGAGTGAAAGGAAGGAAGGAAGGACAGAGGGAGGGAACGAAGGAGAGAAAGAAAGAAAGAAAGAAAGAAAGGGAAAGAGAGAAGTTTGGTCACAGCAACGCGTAGCGGATACAGCTAGTTCTCAATAAAAACGGATAAGGCACACACACACACATGTTTGGCTTCCGTTTTCTTGTAAGAAGTCTTTTTCCGTGGACCGGGGTCAGCCGCACATTCACACAAACCCTGTGACACTTTCCCCAAGCTCCACCCAAGTGCTCCATGGGTGCTTCTGCCTTTGGGTCTTGCCTTCTGAAATACGGCGCCAGGATCCAAAGAGGAGCCTGCCCTTTGCAAGACCTCCGGAGATGAAAGAAAGGCTTTGGCTGCGAGGAGGAGTGGGCCTTGCGCTGGAGGGCTTCCCGACAGCCTGGGCCTCTTTCAGAAGGATTTGACACCCCCCAAACCCCCTTACAGTTGACTGGTGCTACCTAGGTTACCCGTCAATGGTGCTGAAGCGGGTATATGATGAGGAGCGGGGTATGCCGGGAATTGGGTGCATTGTGCTGATCCATAGTAACCGACTCCTGTTCGCCCGTCATTTATCTCTTTCAGCGACAACATATGGGTTTGTCTCTTCACACCCTCAGCATTCTCTCTGCTCCGACAAACACCCGGCGTTTTCTGCTTGGATAAGGAGATTTCTGAGTTACATCCATTATGTGTGTATCAACATTTATGGCACCGAGATAATTGCCCAAGAGCTCAGGGGGAGAAAAGCTCCCGCTTGGGAACTCGGACCCTCCCCCTCCTGGCAAAAATCAATATTGATATAAAATAGTTTGACGCACACACACACACACACACCGATGTGTGAAACACACTTTCGAGAAGGAGCAGGCCATCCTGGAAGGCTCGGTTAATGAGTAATGACTGCAAACCGGTCTCCCTTCGGAAGAGGAAGAGGAGACATTAGCAGCACGCATTGTTAATCATTCCTTAAAGAAGCCAAAGGGAAATCTGTCCGGTAGAAAAGAGAGCCGGGGAACCTTTGGAAAGATGCCACCTTCACACTGGAGCAGACCTGAACTCTCTGCCGGGTGAACGAATCCTATCTTACAAACACCTGCATCCTTCGGCACGGCTGGCAACTCTCAAGGTGACAGGAGAGAAAACAACCCAAGGGTTCTGCATCCGGCAAGGCCTTTCCAGTGCCAAACCCCTGCCACCAGCCTCTTGGACTTCCGAGGGTTCTTCCCTCTCCAATATTTATGCCTAGAGAAGGGAATGATGCTAAGGAAAGTGGAAGGCAAAAGGAAGAGGGGCCGACCAAGGGCAAGATGGATGGATGGCATCCTTGAAGTGACTGGACTGACCTTGAAGGAGCTGGGGGTGGTAACAGCCGACAGGGAGCTCTGGCGTGGGATGCTCCATGAGGTCACAAAGAGTCGGAGACGACTGAACGAATGAACAACAATCTATATATATAAGAACCTTAAGGGCGTCCTTAGGCGGTCAAAAACGGAGAAACCACCGGACGAAATCTCACCAAATTTGGCCTGCTAATACCTCTTCCCCCAAGGTATGACCAACAACCCTCGAAACACCAATACACAACAACACAAACGCACAATACCCTAAAAACACAGAGCATGCACAGAGGCCTCGGGAGGAATACGATGAGGAGGAAGGATTCCATTTCCCAGCTTCCCCCGCGCCCGACTCGCCCTCCGCACGCGCACTACCGCCTGCCTGCCTCCCTCTAGCCCATCGCTCCCGCCGCTGAAAAGACCAGGAGAGATTGCGAGCCCAGCCTGAGAAAGCCCACCAGGCTGATGTAAGCACTAACGGCCAGGGAGGGCATGGAGGCTGCGGGGGGCCGCCGGGAGCAACAAAAACAACACGAGAAGGGAGGCCCGCCGTCTTCTCCTAAGCCGGAGCCTCGATTTCTACCGCAGCCCGACGCCCGTTTTGCCTTCGGTGGCCTCCAAACCTGCCCGGTGGGAGGTGGGTCTCTCCCAACTGGTTCTCCTGCCCGCTGATTTTTTTTCACTTTTCTAGCAATGTACTCCTCATTTCTGGGATGTACGGATTTGCACCACACTTGGCACACTGAGCTCCCATGACCAACAGATAATACTGGAAGGGTTTGGTGGGCATTGACCTTTCGTTTCGGAATTGTAGTACACCTACATCCAGAGAGTACGGCGGACTCGAGCAATGATGAATCTGGACCACACTTGGCACGAATATGCAAACAGATGGACTTTGGGGAAAATATACCTTCACATTTGGGAGTTGTACTTGCTGGGATTTATAGTTCACCCACAATCAAAGAGCATTCTGAACCCTACAAACGACAGAATGGGGGCAAACTTCCCACACAGAACCCTCATGACCAACACAAAAAACTTTAGCCTATCCACTACAACTCCCTTCACCAGAGCAAGATAACGCAATCACACTCCTCCTGACAAAGAGCCATCCACCCATACATATGGATAGATGCGTCTATCTATATATAAATGCTCTGTGCATAAGGAGTACCTTAAAAACAAAAGAACCAATGCACGAAATCACACCACATTTGGCAACAAAACGTCTCACAACACAAGGAGTGACCATCACTCAAAAATTATGATTTTGTCATTTGGGAGTTGTAGTTGCTGGGATTTATAGTTCACCTACAATCAAAGAGCATTCTGAACTCCACACAGAACTCCCACACAGAACCCCCATGACCAATAGAAAATACTTAAGGCCATCCAATCCAACTCCCTTCATCAGGGCAAGAAAACGTAATCAAAGTCCTCCTGACAAAGAGACATCCAGATATAGATAGAGATAGATAGATAGACAGACACACAGAGATATAGTATCATAGATTTGAAAGCGACCCCCTAAAGAAGGACAATAATATGTTGCATGTTCCAGAGTAGGCAAACCACACAATCTCCACATCAACACTGACAAAGAAACACCAAGAAGTACTGTTTACCCACAAGAAGAAAGAAATTACATATAATACAAACCAACATTTTCTCATTACTTTATTTTGCAGATCAACAGACTGGGCCACAGCAACGCGTGTCAGGGTACCGCTAGTTTACTATATTTGTATACCTCCCTTCCCAACCCTTGGAAAAAAATTATGGAAAAAATAGACCCCTGTCTGATTCCACAGCAAGCTGGCTTCAGGAAAGGCAAAAGCTGCACATCGCAAGTGCTGAACCTGACTCAGCACATAGAAGATGGCTTTGAAAGGCAGCAGATCACAGGAGCTGCCTTCATAGACCTGTCAGCAGCCTATGATACTGTGAACCACCGCCTCCTCCTGAGAAAAATGTATAATATCACAAAGGACTACCACCTCACCCGCCTCATAGGAAACCTGCTACAAAACAGGAGCTTTTTTGTTGAGTTCCCGGGCCAGAGAAGCAGATGGCGGAAACAGAAGAACGGCCTGCCTCAGGGGAGCGTGCTTGCTCCATCCATGTTCAACATCTACACAAATGACCAGCCACTGCCAGAAGGGACAGAGAGCTTTATCTATGCTGATGATCGTGCCATCACCGCTCAAGCAGGGAGCTTTGAGATGGTAGAACAGAAGCTCTCCCTAGGTGCTCTAACTGCCTATTACAGGGAAAACCAGCTGATCCCTAATCCATCTAAAACACAGACATGTGCCTTTCACCTTAAGAACAGACAAGCATCCCAAGCTCTGAGGATTATTACCTGGGAAGGAATCCCACTGGAGCATTGCAGCACACCCAAATACCTGGGAGTCACTCTGGATCATGCTCTGACCTACAAGAAGCACTGCCAAAAGTGGGCGCTAGAAACAATATCATACGAAAGCTGACTGTCACAACCTGGGGATCACAACCAGACACAGTGAAGACATCTGCCCTTGCGCTATGCTAGTATGCTGCTGAGTATGCATCCCCAGTGTGGAACACATCTCACCACGCTAAAACAGTGGATGTGGCTCTGAATGAGACATGCCGCATTATCACGGGGTGTCTGCGCCCTACACCACGGGAGAAATTACACTGCTTAGCCGGTATTGCACCACCTGACATCCGCTGGGAAGTGGCAGCCAATAGTGAAAGGACCAAGGCAGAGACATCTCCAGCTCATCCCCTGTTTGGGTATCAGCCAGCACGTCAACGACTTCAATCAAGACATAGTTTTCTTAGATCTACAGAGACACTCGCTGGAACACCCCAGCAAGCGAGAGTCCAAAAGTCGCAGGCTCAAACCCAGAACCTGATGGAATGGAACCAAACTTGGCACACAGAACTCCCATGACCAACAGAAAATATTGGAAGGGTTTGCTGAGCATTACATGAGTTTGGGAGTTGTAGTTCACCTACATCCAGAGAGCTCTGTGGACACAGTACTCCATGGTTCAGCGTGACATACTCCGTGACCAACAGAAAATACTGAGTTTTCTGACGGACTTTGGCGACCCCTCTGCAACCCCCTTTGCGACCCCCCCAGGTTGAGAAACACTTCTCTACTGAATACTCTGCCAGCAAGAGATGTCACACTGAACCAGTTCAATGCAAAGGTGTGGCAGATACGTATATTCCCCCCTCGTTCAGATCACAGGCTCAAAGGAAAACTCCTTGTTGGGCTTGTTTCTAGCATTGCTTTCCCTTTCCAAGTTGCAATGCATCACTTGGTTGGATTTTAATGAAAATTGCAGAGGAAAGGCCAAAGTAAATGAGTCTCTGCCTTGTGTTGTGCATGACCAAGCCTCCTCCTCCTCCTCCTCCTCCTCCTTCCTGGGGTGAAGCTGTGGACTCCACCACGGCAAAGCCACCCTGCTTGGTATTTGTTTTCCATCCCCGAGCAACAGGCTACTTCCTGGTTGAGTTGAAAAAGCTTTGTGACGTTCCCTCTTCGGCCCACACACCACTGTGTCACCACCGACGTCAGCAGCAGGAAAACATTGAGATCGCCCTTTGCTAATGCTTTCCTAACATGGAATTTCCTTCTCACTTCTTCTCCACTGCTCCCCTCCCTTCCAGCGAGAAGCGTCTCTCCCCAAAGCCCCCCCCCCCCCCCCCCCCCCCCCGCCCATGGGCAGAATGGGGGGCTTCCTCTCTGGGCTCCCCGGCCCCTCACCCTCTGAACATGCTTTGGAGCATCTGAAGGAGCAAGTGCCTTCTCCACGCTTGTGCAAGAAGCATGCCCTGGGTTGCGCCACAACACGCAGCCTGGCCCCTGCATTAGATCCCAGAAAAGGAGACAAACAGAAAGAAAGAAAGAAAGAAAGAAAGAAAGAAAGAAAGAGGAAGAAAGGAAGGAAGAAGAGAGAGAGAAAGGAAGGAAAAAGGCAAGAGATGGTAGGAGGGAAAGAAAGAAAGAAAGAAAGAAAGAAAGAAAGAAAGAAAGAAGAAAGAGGAAGGAAGAAGAAGGAGAGGGAGGAGGAAGGAAGAAGGAAAGGAGGAAGAGAAAGAAGGAAGAAGGAAGAAAAAGGAAGGAATAAAGGAAAGAAGGAAGAGAGGAAGGAGAAGAAAGAAAGAAAGGTAGAGAAGGAAGGGGGAGAGAAAGAGGGAGAGAAGAAGGAGGGAAGGAGAGAAAGAAGGAAAGAACGAAAGGGAGAGAAGGAAGGAGGGAGAGAAAGAGGGAGAGAAGGTGGGAAGGAGAGAAAGAAGGAAAGAAAGAAAGGTAGAGAAGGAAGGAGGGAGAGAAAGAGAGAAAGAAAGAAGGAAGAAAGCGGGAGAGGTGGAAGGAGGAAAAAGAAAGGAGAAGGAAGCAAGGAAGGGAAGTAAGAGAGAGGAAGGGAGGGAGGGAGGAAGGGAGGGAGAGAGGAGGAAAAGAAAGAAAAAGAAGAGAAGAAAGAAAGAAAAGAAAGGAAAGAAAGGAAGAGAGAGAAGGAAGGAGAGGCAGGAGGAAAAAGAAAGAAGAAAGAGGTAGGTAGGAAGGAAGGAAGGAAAGGAAGGAAGGAAGGAAGGAAGGAGAAGGAGAGAAAGAGGAGAGAGAGAAAGAAAGAAGAGAGGGAGGGAAAAAAGGAAGGAGAAGGAAGGGAAGAAGGAAGAAGGAAGAAGGAAGGAAGGAAGAAGGAAGGAAGAAGGAAGAAGGAGAAGGAAGGAGAAAGAGGAGGAGGAAGGAGGAAGGGAAGGAGGAAAGAAGAAAAAAGAAGGAAAGAAAGAAGATGAGAGGACAGAAGGAAGGAAGGAAAGAAGGAAGGAAAGAGGAAAGAAAAAAGAAAGAAAGAAAGAAAGAAAGAAAGAAAGAAAAAGAAAGAAAGAGAAAGAAGAGGGAGGGGAAGGGAGAGAAAGAAAGAAAAGAAAGAAAGAAGAAAGAAAGAGGAGAGAGGGAAAAAAAGAGAAAGAAAGAAAGAAAGAAATAAAGAAAGAAAGAAAGAAAGAAAGAAAAGAGAAAAAAAGGAGAAGGAAGAGAGAGAGAGAGAGGAGGGAGGGAGGGAGAGAGAGAAAGAAAGAAAGGTAGGAAGAAAGGGAGAGAAATGGCAGGTGATAACACACTTCCTTGTTTGTGTAGGTGTGCAATTCTGTGTATGTTGGCAGGGGGTGTGTGAGAACAACACCACAAAGACAGCTGCATGTCCTTATGGAAAACTCGTGTTGGAGGCAACCTGAAGATGCTTGCACCCCAAGGGAAAGGCCTGGTGGGGTTTACATAAGTTCTTCCCCTCTCTGACGCAGAGCTGATCTCTTTACCTTCTGGATATCACAGCTAGGGCTGTTGTGAGCGGAGGGGGCGCTCCTCAAGTGGTGGTCGAGGGCCATTTACAGAGGTGCCTCTGCACCCCTGGCAAAAAAAGTGTTCTGCGACCGCTTACTTCGCGTAATGGACGAGCCGCCCCTGATCACAACACACAAGACTTTTCGTTCTAGGCAACCCAGCCCGTGATGTACCCGTAAGCAGGCGCATCAGGCGCAGCAGAGCCGTTTGCACCCAAACACGCGTGTGCCGAGAGGGGATGGGGAAGTGGAGTGTCCCTTTA
This sequence comes from Anolis sagrei ordinatus, assembly GCF_025583915.1. Lineage (NCBI taxonomy): Eukaryota > Metazoa > Chordata > Lepidosauria > Squamata > Anolidae > Anolis > Anolis sagrei. The sequence continues at coordinate 35,311,476 of NW_026844478.1, read as the reverse complement.
AGGGAAGAGCGGCGCATTAACTGCTCTGGCTGGCAATAAACAGCTGGTCAGTCCAGTGGGTTCAAGGCCATTCCAGCTCTACTCTCTCCCCGTCTCTCTGATGGAGGCACCATATGTTCCATCTCTCACATCAGCAGCTTTGGTTTCCAATAATCTTGCTCCAGAAGGGAAGCACAAAAGAGAGGGAGGAGGAGGAGGAGGAAGGAAGCCCGCCTTTTGCGCTTGATTCGCATTTGCTCCTCCTGTTTATGTTTAGTGGCAGAAGAGCATCGAGGCAAATGCAGGCATGCACACACATACATTCACTAACACAGCTGTTTCTTTCATGTTCAGGCAATACTCATGTTAATGGTGTAAGATTAGAAAATGTTGACCATTTCCGCTCCCTTGGCAGCCACCTCTCCACCAAAGTCAACATTGAGGCTGAAATACAACACTGCCTGAGCTCTGCGAGTGCAGCATTTTTCCGAATGAAGCAGAGAATGTTTGAGGACGGGGACATCCGTAGAGAGACCAAAGTGCTTGTTTATAAAGCTATTATCCTCCCAACCCTGTGAAACGTGGACAGACATCAACAGTAAGACTGAAATACGACACAGCCTGAGCTCTGCGAGTGCAGCATTTTTCCAATTGAAATAGAGAGTGTTTGACGACCGGGACATCCGTAGGGAGACCAAGGGGCTTGTTTACAAAGCTATTGTCCTCCCAGGCCTGCTATATGCCTGTGAAACGTGGACTGTCTATGGACATCAACAGTAAGACTGAAATACAACACCGCCTGAGCTCTGCGAGTGCAGCATTTTTCCAAATGAAGTAGAGTTTGAGGACCAGGACATCCGTAGAGAGACCAAAGTGCTTATTTATAAACCTATTATCCTCCCAACCCTGTGAAACGTGGACTGTCTACAGACATCAACAGAAAGACTGAAATACAACACCGCCTGAGCTCTGTGAGTGCAGCATTTTTCCAATTGAAGTAGAGAGTGTTTGAGGACATCCGTAGGGAGACCAAGGGGCTTGTTTAAAAAGCGATTGTCCTCCCAACCCTGCTATATACCTGTGAAACATGGACTGTCTACAGATATCAACAGTAAGACTGAAATACAACACCGCCTGAGCTCTGCGAGTGCAGCATTTTTCCGAATGAAGCACAGAGTGTTTGAAGACCGGGACATCCATAGGGAGTCCAAGGTGGTTGTTTACAAAGCTATTGTCCTCCCAGCCCTGTGAAACGTGGACTGTCTACAGGCATCACACTCAACTGGAATGATTCCATCAGCATTGCCTCTGAAAAAAACTGGCAAATGTCAGTGTGATGGAAGAAGCAAAGACTACCAGCACTGAAGTGATGCTCCTCCGCCATCAACTCCTCTGGACTGGGCCACATTGTCCGAATGCCTGACCACCGTCTCCCATAGCAGTTACTAGACTTCCAACTCAAGAACGGGAAACGGAATGTTGGAGGACAGGAAAAGAGATTTAAAGATGGGCTCAAAGCCAGCCTTAAAAACTGTGACATAGACACCAAGGGAGAATGGGGAAGCCCTGGCCCTTGAGCGCTTCAACTGGAGGTCAGCTGTGACCAGCAGTGCTGCGACATTCAGAGAGGCACGAATGGAGGGAGAAAGAGAGAAACGTGCCAAGAGGGATTGTGGCGCAGCTGGCTGAGTGTCAGCTGCATTAAAGATCACTCTGACCAAAGGTCATGAGTTCAAAGCCAGCCCGGGTTGGAGTGGGTTTCCAAACAATTGTGTGTAGCCTGTTGTTGACCTTTGCAACCCGAAAGACAGTTGCATCTGTCAAGTAGGAAAATAAGGTACCACCTTAAAGTAGTGGGGAGGCTAAATTAACTGATTTATGAGGCCATAAAGAAGACTCCAGCAAAGCATTCCAGCGGGGAAGCATGCGGGGAATGCGGAAGTGCTTCATCAGCGTCGCAGATGGACGAGGAAAGCGACAGCTCCCCTGGCGGCCAGAAAAAAGTTAAATAGCCTCTGTGTATGTCGGTATATGTTTGTATGTCAAAAATTGGCATTAATGTTTGCCATATATGCGTACACTGTAATCCGCCCTGCGGGGTGAGGAGAAGGGCAGAATATAAAAGCTGTAAGTAAATAAATAATAATCAATAACCCTGACCGGGACCACCTTCTGTATGGAAACTGATGTCCTCACTGCGGGAGAACATGAGGATCAAGAAAAGGGCTCCACAGTCTACTACGGACCCACCGACAGGACACCGATCTTGGAAGACAATCCCTCGGACAACGAGGGATCGCCTAATTAAGTAAGTAAGTAGGCCAGTGTTTCTCAACCTGGGGGTCGGGACCACTGGAGGGGTCGCGAAGGGAGTTTCAGAGGGGTCGCCAAAGACAATCAGAAAACACATATTTCTGATAGTCTTAGGGACTTTTTTGGTAGAGAAGGCTGAAGATTTCTCTGCCTGTCCTTCTCTTCCTTTTTGGTGTTGGTGAACTACAACTCCCAGAATTCTAAAACAAGCTCCCCTCCAACCACACCAGTATTCAACGTTGGCCATGTAGGTGCAGATCCATTGTGGGCTGGGTTCAGAATGCTCTGATTGTAGTTAAACTATAAATCCCAGCAACAACAACTTCCAAATGTCAAGACCTATTTCCCCCAAATTCCACCACTATTCACATTTGAACATATTGAGTAGTCATGCTCATGGTCCAGATCCATCATTGTTTGAGTCCACAGTGCTCTCTGGATGTAGGTGAACTACAATTCCAAAAATTCAAGGTCAATGCCCACCAAACTCTCCCAATATTTTCTCTTGGTCATGGGAGTTCTGTGTGCCAAGTTTGATTCAGCTTCATCATTGGTGGAGTTCAGAATGCTCTTTGATTGTAGGTGAACTATAAATCCCAGCAGCTACAGCTTCCTAAATGTCAAGGACTATTTTCCCCAAACTCCACCACTATTCACATTTGAACATATTGAGTATTCATGCCACGTTTGGTCCAGATCCATCATTGTTTGAGTCCACAGTGCTCTCTGGATGTAGGTGAACTACAACTCCAAAACTCAAGGTCAATGCCCACCAAACCCTCCCAATATTTTCTCTTGGTCATTGGAGGCCTGTGTGCCAAGTTTGGTTCAATTCCATCGTTGGTGGAGTTCAGAATGCTCTTTGATTGTAGGTGAACTATAAATCCCAGCAGCTACAGCTCCCTAAATGTCAAGGACTATTTTCCCCAAACTCCACCAGTGTTCACATTTGGGCATATTGAGTATTCGTGTAGAGTTTGGTCCAGATCCATCACTGTTTGAGTCCACAGTGCTCTCTGGATGTAAGTGAACTACAACTCCAAACTCAAGGTCAATGTCCACCAAACCCTTCCAGTATTTTCTGTTGGTCATGGGAGTTGTGTGTGCCAAGTTTGGTTCAATTCCATCATTGGTGGAGTTCAGAATGCTCTTTGATTGTCGGTGAACTATACATCCCAGTAACTACAACTCGCAACTTGTTTGAGTCCACAGTGCTCTCTGGATGTAGGTGAACTACAACTCCCAAACTCAAGGTCAATGCCAACCAAACCCTTCCAGTATTTTCTGTTGGTCATGGGAGAACTGTGTGCCATATTTGGTTCAATTCCATCCTTGGTGGAGTTCAGCATGCTCTTTGATTGTAGGTGAACTATAAATCCCAGCAACTACAGCTCCCAAATGACAAAATTAATCCCCTCCCAACCCCACCAGTATTCAAATTTGGGCATGTTGGGTATTTGGGATTTGAAAATACATCCTGCCTTTAAGATATTTACATCATGATTCATAACATTAGCAAAATGACAGTTATGAAGTAGCAATGAAAATGTGATGGTTGAGGGTCACCACAACGTGAGGAACTGGACTAAGGGGTCGTGGCATTAGGAAAGTTGAGAAACACTGGAGTGGGCAATACAAGATCCAGGAAAAAACCTGCCACCATCTTCCAGTTAACAGAACTTTGAGAGTGAATGAATGTTGAAGCCCTCCTGAAATGCTACAGAACACGGGGAACCCTGCACTGGGCGGACCATTCGTCCGGCCAGCCTTCCTTTCTCCTTCGTCTAGACCCGCCAGTCCTGCCCGCTCCCCGAACAAAGCAAGGGACCTCCAAAACTGACATTCTTTAGGAATTAACCGGGGATTAAAGAGCTAAACATAGAAACACTGGAGAATTATATAATAGGGGAATAGCACATTTCCCTGCAAGTTGCTCCATTTAACTCTCAACTGTGTGAGAAGGCCAGGCTTCCAGGCAGCAGCGGGTTCCATCCTTTCTACTCCCAGGTTCCCACAAACAAGGAAACTTCTCGAGGAGGAGGAAGACAAAGAGAATCATAGAATCAAAGAGTTGGAAGAGACCTCATGGGCCATCCAGTCCAACCCCCTGCCAAGAAGCAGGAATATTGCATTCAAATCACCCCTGACAGATGGCCATCCAGCCTCTGTTTAAAAGCTTCCAAAGAAGGAGCCTCCACCACACTCCGGGGCAGAGAGTTCCACTGCTGAACGGCTCTCACAGTCAGGAAGTTCTTCCTCCTTTCTTGTAGTTTGAAGCCATTGTTCCATGGCGTCCTAGTCTCCAAGGAAGCAGAAAACAAGCTTGCTCCCTCCTCCCTGTGGCTTCCTCTCACATATTTATACATGGTTATCATATCTCCTCTCAGCCTTCTCTTCTTCAGGCTAACATGCCCAGCTCCTTACGCCGCTCCTCATAGGGCTTGTTATCCAGATCCTTGATCGTTTTAATCACCCTCCTCTGGACACATTCCAGCTTGTCAATCTCTCTCTTGAATTGTGGTGCCCAGAATTGGACACAATATTCCAGGTGTGGTCTAACCAAAGCGGAATAGAGCATGGGGAGCATGACTTCCCTAGATCTAGACACTATGCTCCTATTGATGCAGGCCAAAATCCCATTGGCTTTTTTTGCCGCCACATCACATTCCTGGCTCATGTTTAACTTGTTGTCCACGAGGACTCCAAGATCTTTTTCACACGTACTGCTCTCGAGCCAGGCGTCCCCCATTCTGTCTCTTTGCATTTCATTTTTTCTGCCAAAGTGGAGTATCTTGCATTTGTCACTGTTGAACTTCATTTTGTTAGTTTTGGCCCATCTCTCTAATCTGTCAAGATCATTTTGAATTCTGCTCCTGTCCTCTGGACTATTGGCTATCCCTCCCAATTTGGTGTCGTCTGCAAACTTGATGATCCTGCCTTCTAGCCCTTCATCTAAGTCGTTAATAAAGATGTTGAAGAGGACCGGGCCCAGGACGGAACCCTGAGGCACTCCACTTGTCACTTCTTTCCAAGATGAAGAGGAGGAGGAGGAGGAAGAGGCTCTTCCCGCAAGGACTGTTGCTCCTATGATGCACTTTCCCGCATCCTAAACCAAAAGCCTACCTCACCGTTTATTCTTTTTGGGTTCCCCTCAATTACATATCTTCTTTCCTACCTCATCCTGGGTTTTTATCATTTTACTTCATCCATTTGGCTTGCCCATGCAGTTTGATTGTATATTGTGTTTCTTTATTATATTTCTTGTAGTTTGCTTCTGTACGTATTTTATTTTGATGTAATTTTCTGTTGCATGCATTTTTGGGTTGGACTACTGTAATGTGCTCTACGTGGGGCTGCCCTTGAAAACAGCCCGGAAATTCCAACTGGTCCAACGGGCGGCAGTCAGGTTGTTAACTGGTGCTCCTTACAGAGAGAGGATCCCTCCTGTTTAAGGAGCTCCATTGCCTGCCGTTCATTTTCCGGTCCCAATTCAAGGTGCAGGTGCTCACCTACAAAGCCCTAAACCAGTGGTTCTCAACCTGGGGGTCGCAACCCCTGAAGGGGTCACGAGGGGGTGTCAGAGGGGTCGCCAAAAACCATCACAGACAGTATTTTCTGTTGGTCATGGAGTTCTGTGTGGGAAGTTTGGCCTAATTCTATGGATGGTGGGCTTCAGAATGCTCTTTAGTAGTAAGTAAACTATAAATCCCAGCAACTACAACTCCCAAATGTCAAGGTCTATTTCCCTCAAACTCCATCTGTGTTCATATTTGGGCATATTGAGTATTTGTTCCAAGTTTGGTCCAGATCCATCATTGTTTGAGTCCACAGTGCTCTCTGGATGTAGGCGAACTACAACTCCAAAACTCAAGGCCAATGCCCACCAAACCCATGTGCGAATGAGGGAGAGTGTGAGAGGCTGGAGGGAGGCTCACACCAGCGAGTCCCTTCAAAGCAGGGGGTTCTGTGTGGCTCTCTTTCGCCCAATTCTAATGTTGGTAGAGTTCAGAATGCTCTTTGATTGTAGGTGAACTATAAACCCCAGCAACTACAACTCTCAAATGACAACGTCTGTTGTCTCCAAACGCCACCAGTGTTCATATTTGGGCATATGGAATATTTGTGCCAAGTTTGGTCCAGATCGATCATTGTTTGAGTCCACAGTGCTCTCTGGATGTAGGTGAACTGCAACTCCCAAACTCAAGGTCAATGCCCACCAAACCCTTCCAGTATTTTCTGTTGGTCATGGGAGTTCTGTGCTCCAAGTTTGGTTCAATTCCATCATTGGTGTTCAGAATGCTCTTTGATTGTAGGTGAACTATAAATCCCAGCAACTACAACTCCCAAATGTCAAGGTCTATTTTCCCCCAAGATTCCACCAGTGTCCACACTTGGGCATATTGAGTATCCGTGCCAAATTTGGTCCAGTTTGAGTCCACAGTGCTGTCTGGATGTAGGTGAACTACAACTCCAAAACTCAAGGTCAATGCCCACCAAACCCAAATTATTGCTTAGGTCTTCAACAAACAATCTTAGATCTTCAACAAATCAAACAAATGCTTCTTAACTTGTCTACAATGGACAGGCAACTTGCTTGGAGAACTATTTCTTTCCTTTACGAGGAAAACCCTTTTTGACCCCTCCCAGGGCAATCTGCTTTCTAGGCTTTGCTGGTGTGGGCCCTACTCCCGGCTCCAAATTGCTTCTTGGGTACCCGAGTAGACAGGGGCGGCTCAACCATTACGCAAAGTAAGCATTTGCAGTATAGTTGATTTTGCCCAGGGGCTCTTGAGGGAAAATAGACCTTGACATATGCGAGTTGTAGTTACTGGGATGTATAGTTCACCTACAATCAAAGAGCATTCTGAACTCCACCAATGATGGAATTGAACCAAATATGGCACACAGAACTCCCACGACGAACATAAAATATATATCAGTGATTGGTTGGGGGGGGGGGGGCAAAATACTATTTGCTTACCGTTGAAAATTACCTAGGGCCGCCTCTGCGAGTCGACCTACCAGCCAAGGCTCAGAAGAATTTCCAGCTGGAGTCCTTAGGATTTTCCCACGAAAGTTGTAGGTCCGTTTCTCCAACCCCAACAAGGATTGTGCTGTAAAGTTGTTTGTCTTAAAAGCCTTTCTTTAGAGACTGTTCTTAAAACTGTGAGGCTGTAAATTTGGGACTGTTTCCCCCCGGACTTTTGTAAGGAACGAAGCTTCTCTACAGGTGGAAAACTTTCACGTCCTGTAGCTGAGCTTCCAACTGTAAGACTGAACTAAAATGTTTTCCTTTCCCTCCTGAACCTGGGAAAAAGGGCGGAACTAAAACTTAACGATGATAGACAGGTGGCTAGCCCCATGACTGCAGCCTAGCAGGAACCATCCCACTGCAAAATGCATGGCCAGAACAAGCACATGCAAACGCGCAAAGAACGAAAGGGAGTTTGGAGCTCCTGGTACAGCCGTACCAGCACACTGCACACTGCAGAGAAGGGAAGAAGGGCGCTGATGGCGCTAGATGGCAAGCAAGAGAGAGTCTCCCCTGCAACCCATTAATCTCCAGTTGCAAACGCCAAGATCTTTTGCAAACAGGGTGCCCTCCCTCCTCTCCCCTCCCCTCCTCTCCTCCATTCCCAATGCCGGGAACAGAAACAGAGAGAAAGCTGCTTGTACATGTATTATTCCAGGAAGGAGGAGGAGGGCTCTGAAAAGAAAGCGCAAGCAAGCAGGGTTCCTTTCAAGGAAGACCTCTCTCCTACCTCCTCCTTTCTCTATCCTCCCCCCCCCCAAAAAAAGCACCTCTAACCATCACCCTGGTTACAGAACTGCCCCCTCCCCAAATCATCCATAAGAAAGAGCAGAGGAAGGGACGGAGCCGCCTTGAAGGCCACCCAAAGAAACCCTCCCCTTCCTCCCTCTCTCCCTTCTGATGGGGGGGGGGGTTTGAGGAGGCCGAGGCCCCTTCCACACAGCTGCATAAAACCAAAAAGTTCACCTGCTCACTTATATTATACTGCCCGGGTTATTAGAGAAAGTGGGTAATGGGGGTTCTGTATGCCAAGTTTGGTCTTTACTGGTCATTGGATGAGGGTCACATTGTTTTCAGGAGTTGAGTGAAGGTACTGCAAGTTCCATCATCCATGGTCCGCCCTCCTCCAAACTGCAGCAAGATGTAGAGTGGGGCATGGGGGCTCTGTGTGCCAAGTTTGGTCTTTATTGGTCAATGGATTAGGGCCACAGTGGTTTCAGTAAGTGAGTGGGTCATGGGGGTTCTGTGCACCAAGTTTGGTCTTGATCAGTCATTGGATGAGGGTCGCAGTGGTTTCAGTAACTGAGTTAGAGTACTGCAAGTCCCATAATCTATGGTCTGTCCTCCTTCAAACTGCAGCAGGATGTAGAGTGGGTCATGGGGGCTCTGTGTGCCAAGTTTGGTCTTTATTGGTCAATGGTTAAGGGTCACAGTGGTTTCAGTAAGTAAGTGAAGGTACTGCAAGTCCCATCATCCATGCTCCGCCGTCCTCCAAACTGCAGCAGGATGTAGAGTGGGTCATGGGGGCACTGCCTCCTCCTGAGAAAAATGTATAATATCACAAAGGACGACCACCTCACCCGCCTCATAGGAAACCTGCTACAAAACAGGAGCTTTTTTGTTGAGTTCTAAGGCCAGAGAAGCAGATGGCGGAAACAGAAGAACGGCCTGCCTCAGGGGAGCGTGCTTGCCCCATCCATGTTCAACATTACACAAATGACCAGCCACTGCCAGAAGGGACAGAGAGTTTCATCTATGCTGATGATCGTGCCATCACTGCTCAAGCAGGGAGCTTTGAGATGGTTGAACAGAAGCTTTCCGAAGCTCTAGGTGCTCTTACTGCCTATTACAGGGAAAACCAGCTGATCCCCAACCCATCTAAAACACAGACATGTGCCTTTCATCTCAAGAACAGACAAGCATCCCGAGCTCTGAGGATTACCTGGGAAGGAATCCCACTGGAGCATTGCAGCGCACCCAAATACCTGGGAGTCACTCTGGACCGTGCTCTGACCTACAAGAAGCACTGCCTGAACATCAAGCAAAAAGTGGGTGCTAGAAACAATATCATACGAAAGCTGACTGGCACAACCTGGGGATCACAACCAGACACAGTGAAGACATCCGCCCTTGTGCTGTGCTACTCTGCTGCTGAGTATGCATGCCCAGTGTGGAACACATCTCACCACGCGAAAACAGTGGATGTGGCTCTTGATGAGACATGCCGCATTATCACGGGGTGCCTGCGCCCTACACCACTGGAGAAATTACACTGTTTAGCTGGTATTGCACCACCTGACATCCGCCGGGAAGTGGCAGCCAATAGTGAAAGGACCAAGGCAGAGACATCTCCAGCTCATCCCCTGTTTGGGTATCAGCCAGCACGTCAATGACTTAAATCTAGAAATAGTTTTCTAAGATCTACAGAGACACTCGCTGGAACACCTCAGCAAGCAAGAGTCCAAGAAATAGTTTTCTACGATCTACAGAGACACTCGCTGGAACACCTCAGCAAGTGAGAGTCCAAAAGTGGCAGGCTCAAACCCAGAACTGATACCAAATGAGAGACTCCCCCCTGGGCACACAGAGGACTGGGCGACTTGGAAGGCGCTGAACAGACTGCGCTGTGGCACCATGAGATGCATCTTGCGCAACACCAGAGGCACTCCAAGTGGCCAGATACTGGTCAAAGGACATTTAATCAACTACCAAGCTTGCAAATTCTGTGTTTTGTCTGTCTGTTTTTTGTTTAAAATGTAATACAAACGTCTGGATGCTGATGACACGATAAATAAACCTTGGGCTGAGTGCTAACCAATGGCCAACTCCTCCATCCTGCTGCTCTCTCTATTTCAGAGCTTGTCTCCAAGGCCCCTTCCACACAGCTGTAGAAAACCCACATGGAACCGGGTTCTATGGCAGTGTGGACTCAGGCGACCCAGTTCAAAGCAGGTATTGTGGATTGTCTGGCTGTGTGCTGGAGGAAGAGCCTCCCTCATTCACAACGGCTGGGCTAAAGATAGCCACCACCGCCTGCTCCTCCTCCTCCTCCTCCTCGGCTTCCTCCTCCTTGGCTTAGGCAGCTGGGAGGACCCGTCAACAACAGGCAGCTTGTTTACCCCGCAAAGTGGCTCCTTCCACCTCACCTCTTAATCACAGGGTGAGAAAGCAAAATACGGGTTCCTTCAAAAAAGGAGTGAGTCAGCACGGGTGGAATTTTGGAGAGAGAAAAAATAATCCCCAACAAGGAAGAACTGGACGGCAAGGCAAGGAAGAGGCCCAGCCAAGTCAGGGCTGGAAGCATTTTCATTTATTTATTTATTTATTTCGGATGCTTCTACCCCGCCCTTCTTCTCACCCCGAAGGGCACTCAGGGCGGCTTACAAAAGCAAGGCACAATTCGATGCCCGCATCACATAACAGCAATACGACAAAATAACATCAATTCACAGTAAACAACAATTCTTGCATTACAACCATAAAACCAATACAAACCAATACAAACCCAATTACTCCTCATTGACGGTCAGCGTTCGCTATCTCATAGTTCAAATTCCAATTCCACAATTGTCAGTCCTGTCAGTCCTATCCGTCTGGTTGTCCTTATCTAGACCTGGTCCCACTACCACGTCTTTACCTTCCTCCTGAAGGAAAGAAGGGATGTTGATGTCCTAATTTCTCCCGTGAGTGAGTTCCACAGGTGAGGGGCCACCACCGAGAAGGCCCTGCTCCTCGTCCCCACCAGCCTCACTTGTGATAGCGGTGGGGTCGAGAGCAGCCCCCCCCCCAATGATCTCAAACTCCAGGGTGGGACGTAGAGGGAGATACGTTCGGACAGATACACTGGACCGGAACCGTATAGGGTTTTGTAGGTCAAAACCAGCACCTTGAATTGTGCTCGGAACTGAACCGGCAGCCAGTGGAGCTGACACAGCAGGGGGGTGGTGTGCTCCCTGTATGACGCTCCAGTGAGTAATCTGGCTGCCGCTCGCTGGACCAGTTGAAGTTTCCAAACAGTCTTCAAGGGCAACCCCACGTAGAGTGTGTTGCAGTAGTCTATTCGGGATGTAACAAGTGACCACTGTGGCCAGATCAGACTTCCCACGGAGAAGAAGAGCCTCCTCCTGCCAGAGGAGGAGACCCCCGAGAAGAGAAGCCTGTCCCTGCAGAACTCAGAAGGGCAAGAGGAACGACACCCTTCCGGCCATTCAGTCCCTCCTTCCCTACTTCTTCTCCAAATCCATACTTCTTCTCCAAAATACTATTTGCATAGATATGCCAAATGAGAACGATATCTCAGACGTGGGGCCCAAGTCTCAGCATGGCATTCATTTAGGTTTCATATAGACCAGTGGTTCTCAACCTGGGGGTCGCAACCGCTGAAGGGGTTGCGAGGGAGTGTCAGAGGGGTCACCAAAGACCATCACAGACAGTATTTTCTGTGGGTCATGGAATTCTGTGTGGGAAGTTTGGCCTAATTCTATCGTTGGTGGGCTTCAGAATGCTCTTTGGTTGTAGGTGAACTATAAATCCCAGCAACTACAACTCCCAAATGTCAAGGTCTATTTTCCCCAAACTCCACCAGTGTTCACATTTGGGCATATTGAGTATTTGTGCCAAATTTGGTCCAGATCCATCATTGTTTGAGTCCACAGTGCTCTCTGGATGTAGGTGAACTACAACTCCAAAATTCAAGATCATTGCCCACCAAACCCTTTCAGAATTTTCTGTTGGTCATGGGAGAACTGTGTGCCAAGTTTGGTTTAAGTCCATTGTTGGTGGGGTTCAGAATGCTCTTTGATTGTAGGTGAACTATAAATCCCAGCAACTACAACTCCCAAATGTCAAGGTCTATTTTCCCCAAACTCCACCAGTGTTCATATTTGGCATATTGAGTATTCGTGCCAAGTTTGGTCCAGATCCATCATTGTTTGAGTCCAGTGCTCTCTGGATGTAGGCGAACTACAACTCCAAAACCAAAGGACACTGCCCACCAAACCATTCCAGTATTTTCTGTTGGTCATGGGAGAACTGTGTGCCAAGTTTGGTTTAAGTCCATTGTTGGTGGGGTTCAGATTGCTCTTTGAATGTAGGTGAACTATAAATCCCAGCAACTACAACTCCCAAATGACAAAATCAATCCATCCCAACCCCACCAGTATTCAAATTTGGGCATATTGGGTATTTGTGCCAAATTTGGTCCAGTGAATGAGAATACATCCTGCATATCAGATATTTACATAACGATTCATAACAGTAGCAAAATTACAATTATGAAGTAGCAACGAAAATAATGTAATGGAACATTAGGAACTGTCTTAAGGGGTTGTGGCATTAGGAACGGCATTAGAGGCATTAGGAAAGGCATTAGAACCACTGATATAGACCTTAATAATAATAATAATAATAATAATAACCACGAATGCCATCAAAGCCAGAATTGAAAAGTCAACAACAGATCCCAAATGCAGACTCCGCAAGGAAGCAGATGAAACAATGGATCCCATCCTCAGCTGCTGCAAGAAGATCGCAAGACAGACTCCAAGCAGAGGCACAACACCCTTGCTCAGGTGATTCACTGGAACTTGGGCCACAAACACCATCTGCCTGCCACAAAGAAATGGTGGGATCACAAGCCGGAAAAAGTCACACAAAATAAACATGTCAAATTACTCTGAGACTTCTGAATTCATACAGAGTTTTGGAGCATAATACTCCTGACCTCACCATCGGGTTAAAAAACAAAGTATGGATTGTCAATGTTGCAATCCCAGGTGGCAACAGGATTGAAGAGAAACAACTGGAGAAGCTGACACGATATGAGGTTGGATTAGATGGCCTTTGGGGACTTTTCCAACACTATCATTCCATGACTACCACCTCACCCGCCTCATAGGAAACCTGCTACAAAACAGGAGCTTTTTTGTTGAGTTCCAGGGAAAGAGAAGCTGATGGCGGAAACAGAAGAACGGCCTGCCTCCGGGGAGCGTGCTTGCTCCACCCATGTTCGACATCTACACAAATGACCAGCCACTGCCAGAAGGGACAGAGAGCTCCATCTATGCTGATGATCGTGCCATCACCACTCAAGGAAATCAGCTACAGAACAGGAGCTTCTTTGTTGAATTCCAGGGCCAGAGAAGCAGATGGCGGAAACAGAAGAACGGGCCTGCCTCAGGGGAGCATGCTTGCTCCATCAATGTTCAACATTTACACAAATGACCAGCCACTGCCAGAAGGGACAGAGAGTTTCATCACAAAGGACTACCACATCACCCGCCTCATAGGAAACCTGCTACAAAACAGGAGCTTTTTTGTTGAGTTCCAGGGCCAGAGAAGCAGATGGCAGAAACAGAAGAACGGCCTGCCTCAGGGGAGCGTGCTTGCTCCATCCATGTTCAACATCTACACAAATGACCAGCCACTGCCAGAAGGGACAGAGAGCTTCATCTATGCTGATGATCGTGCCATCACCGCTCAAGCAGGGAGCTTTGAGATGGTTGAACAGAAGCTCTCCGAAGCTCTAGGTGCTCTTACTGCCTATTACAGGGAAAACAGCTGATCCCTAACCCATCTAAAACACAGACATGTGCCTTTCATCTCAAGAACAGACAAGCATCCCGAGCTCTGAGGATTATTACCTGGGAAGGAATCCCACTGGAGCATTGCAGCGCACTCAAATACCCGGGAGTCACTCTGGACCGTGCTCTGACCTACAAGAAGCACTGCCTGAACATCAAGCAAAAAGTGGGTGCTAGAAACAATATCATACGAAAGCTGACTGGCACAACCTGGGGATCACAACCAGATACAGTGAAGACATCTGCCCTTGCGCATGCTACTCTGCTGCTGAGTATGCATGCCCAGTGTGGAACACATCTCACCACACTAAAACAGTGGATGTGGCTCTTAATGAGACATGCCGGATTATCATGGGGTGCCTGCGCCCTACACCACTGGAGAAATTACACTGCACCACCTGACATCCGCCGGGAAGTGGCAGCCAATAGTGAAAGGACCAAGGCAGAGACATCTCCAGCTCATCCCCTGTTTGGGTATCAGCCAGCACGTCAACGACTTAAATCTAGACATAGTTTTCTAAGATCTACAGAGACACTCGCTGGAACACCTCAGCAAGCGAGAGTCCAAAAGTGGCAGGCTCAACCAACTGATACCAAATGAGAGACTCCCCCCTGGGCACACAGAAGACTTGGAAGGCGCTGAACAGACTGCGCTCTGGCACCACAAGATGCAGAGCCAACCTTCGGAAATGGGGCCACAAAGTGGAATCCACAACATGCGAGTGCGGAGAAGAGCCAACCACTGACCACCTGCTGCAATGCACCCTGAGCCCTGCCACATGATGCACAAGGGAGGACCTTCTTGCGGCAACACCAGAGGCACACCAAGGGGCCAGATACGGGTCAAAGGACATTTAATCCACTACCAAACTTGCAAATTTTGTGTTTTGTTTGTTTGTTTTGTTCTGTTAGAAATGTAATACAATTGACAGGTTGCCTGAGACGACAAATAAATAAATAAATTCGATGACTCTCCATTCAAGGCTGGAGGAAGCCTCTTTGCCGGCGGTTCGTGTTGACACAGGGATGCCACCGCGTCTCCTCGGAGGGGGGACAGAGCGCCCCTTAATCCCATTACGTCTCCGGCACTGAATCCAGGCGAACAATCACAACAGTCATGCCATTCAGGCGGCAGCCTCTTCCTTCCCAGCTGGGATTCCCAGGCAGATTGCCACGGAAGGCCTTCCTTCTTCCACAACCATCCCCGCCTGGCTTGGCGTCCAAGTGGGGTGCCCGCCTTTGGGGCCTGCCTGTGTGTTGGGGTGTATGTTTGCCTTCCCCTTCCTTCCTTCCTTCCTTCCTTCCTTCCTTCCTTCCTTCCTTCCTTCCTTCCTTCCTTCCTCTTCTTTTTCCTCCCTCCCTCCCTCTTTGTATGTTTCCAATGGGATGCCAATGCTTCTATGCCAAGCCACTTGGAGTCCCCTTTGGGGGGAGAAAACATGGTATCAATGCATATAATAATAATAATCATAATAATAGAGACATAGCCACTTGGAATCCCCTTCGGGAGGAGAGATAAAGCAAGGTATCAATAAATATAATATGCTTGGAGTCTCCTTTGGGAGAAAGTGGGACATCAATAATAATAATAATAAATATAATAATAATAATAATAATAATAATAATAAATATAATAATAATAATACATGGCTGCTTGGAGTCTCCTTTGGGAGAAAGTGGGACATCAATAATAATAATAATAAATATAATAATAATAATAATAATAATAATAATAATAATAAATATAATAATAATAATACATGGCTGCTTGGAGTCTCCTTTGGGAGAAAGTGGGACATCAATAATAATAATAGTAAATATAATAATAATAATAATAATAATAATAATAATAAATATTATAATAATAATAATACATGACTGCTTGGAGTCTCCTTTGGGAGAGAGAAAACAGGGTATCTATAATAATAATAATAATAATAATAATAATAAATATAATAATAATAATACATGGCTGCTTGGAGTCTCCTTTGGGAGAAAGTGGGACATCAATAATAATAATAATAAATATAATAATAATAATAATAATAATAATAATAATATAATAATAATAATACATGGCTGCTTGGAGTCTCCTTTGGGAGAAAGTGGGACATCAATAATAATAATAGTAAATATAATAATAATAATAATAATAATAATAATAATAAATATTATAATAATAATAATACATGACTGCTTGGAGTCTCCTTTGGGAGAGAGAAAACAGGGTATCTATAATAATAATAATAATAATAATAATAATAAATATAATAATAATAATACATGGCTGCTTGGAGTCTCCTTTGGGAGAAAGTGGGACATCAATAATAATAATAATAAATATAATAATAATAATAATAATAATAATAATAAATATAATAATAATAATACATGGCTGCTTGGAGTCTCCTTTGGGAGAAAGTGGGACATCAATAATAATAATAGTAAATATAATAATAATAATAATAATAATAATAATAATAAATATTATAATAATAATAATACATGACTGCTTGGAGTCTCCTTTGGGAGAGAGAAAACAGGGTATCTATAATAATAATAATAATAATAATAATAATAATAATAATAATACATGCCCGGTTGGAGTCTTCTTCGGGAGAGAGTAAGTAGGGTATCAATAATAATAATAATAATAATAATAATAATAATAATAATAATAACACATAGCCACTTGGAGTCTCCTTTGGGAGAGAGAAAGCAGGGTATCAAGAACTATAATAAATATAATAATAATAATACATGGGTGTATGGAATCTCCAGGAGAGAGTAAGTAGGGTATCAATAATAATAATAATAATAATAATATTATTATTATACTATATGGCTGCTTGGAGTCTCCTTCAGGAGAGAGTAAGTGGGGTAACAACAACAACAACAACAACAACAATAACACATAGCCACTTGGAATCTCCTTCCAAGAGATAAAGCGAAGTATCAATAACTATAACTATAATAATAATAATACATGGCAGCTTGGAGTCTTCTTTGGGAGAGAGAAAATGGAGTATCAATAATAATAATAATAATAATAATAATAATAATAATAATAATACATAGCTACTTGAATCTCCTTCAGGAGAGATAAGGGGTCAAATAATAATAATAATAATAATAATAATAATAATAATAATACATGGCCAGTTGGAGTCTCCTTTGGGAGAGAGAAAGCAGGGTATCAATAATATAATAATAATAATAATAATAATAATAATAATAATAATAATACATGGCCAGTTGGAGTCTCCTTTGGGAGAGAGAAAGCAGGGTATCAATAAATATAATAATAATAATAATAATAATAATAATACATGGCCACTTGGAGTCTCCTTTGGGAGAGAGAAAGTGGGTATCAATAAATATAATAATAATAATAATAATAATAATAATAATAATAATAATACATGGCCAGTTGGAGTCTCCTTTGGGAGAGAGAAAGCAGGGTATCAATAAATATAATAATAATAATAATAATAATAATAATAATAATAATAATAATACATGGCCAGTTGGAGTCTCCTTTGGGAGAGAGAAAGCAGGGTATCAATAAATATAATAATAATAATAATAATAATAATAATAATAATAATAATACATGGCCACTTGGAGTCTCCTTTGGGAGAGAGAAAGTGGGTATCAATAAATATAATAATAATAATAATAATAATAATAATAATAATAATAATACATGGCCAGTTGGAGTCTCCTTTGGGAGAGAGAAAGCAGGGTATCAATAATAATAATAATAATAATAA
>NW_026844478.1:35288798-35291298 GCF_025583915.1 Anolis sagrei ordinatus | reverse complement strand
AAAGAGGAGAAAGAGGAGAAGAAGAAGGAAGAGGAGGAGGAGAAGGAGGTGATGAAGGAAGTGAAGAAGAAGGTGAAGGAGAATAAGAAGAAGGGAAAGGAGGAGGAGGAGAAGGTGAAGGAGAACAAGAAGAAGGGAAAGGAGGAGGAGGAGAAAGAGGAGGAGGAGAAGGAAAAGGAGAATGAGGAGAAAGAGGAGAAGAAGAAGGAAGAGGAGGAGGAGAATGAGGAGAAGAGGAGGCGAGAAAAGGAGGAGAATGGGGAGAAAGATGAGAAGAAGAAGGAGAAGGAGGAGGTGAAGAAGGAGGAGAATGAGGAGAAAGAGGAGAAGAAGAAGAAGGTGATAGAAGGAGAACAAGAAGAAGGGGAAGGAGGAGAAGGAGGAGGAGGAGGACAAGAAGAACAAGAAACAAGAAGGAGAAGAAGAAGGAAGAGGAGGAGAAGAAGGAGGAGGGGGAGGAGAACAAGAAGGAAAATAAGAAGGGGGAGGAGGAAAAGAAGGAAGAGGAGGAGGAGGTGAAGGAGGAGAAAGAGGAAGAAGCAGGAGAAGGAAAAGGAGAACAAGAAGAAGGGGAGGAGGAGAAGGAAAAGAAGGAGAAGGAAGAGAGGAAAGGAGGAGAAAGAGGAGAAGAAGAAGGAAGAGGAGGACAAGGAGGAGAAAAGGAGGAGAAAAACAAGAAGGAAATCAAACTAATATACTACTACTACTAATAGTAATAACAAAGCAAAATAATAAATAACTTTGACTCGAGTATAAGCCGAGGGGAGCTTTCTCAGCCTAAAAGGGGGCTGAAAAATTAGGCTTATACTCGAGTATATACAGTAAGTAAGTAAGTAAGTAAGTCCCATTTCCATCTTAACTTATAGGAATTTTCTTTAACCTGTACTGATCATTTTTTTCAGATGTCTTTGAAAATGATTTAAAAGGCACACAGCAAAAGGTATACCGTATATACTCGAGTATAAGCCGACCTTAATATAAGCCGAGGCACCTAATTTTAACACAAAAAAACTGGGAAAACTTATTGACTCGAGTATAAGCAAGGGTGGGAAATGCAGCAGCTACTGGTAAAATAAAAGGTACTGGTGGAGCGGGCTCTCTTGGGGGGGGGGAGTAGGTAATGGGGAGTGGGGTCATAGTAAACGCCGCTCGTAAGGGGAGGAGTGCTTAGGGTGTTCGGAGCAGAACGGGAGCGTGACGTGGGAATGGGGAGAGACGGGTAGAGAAGGAAGGGAGGAAGAGAAGAGGAAGAAGAAAGGGGAGAAGAAGGAGAGGAGGAAGAAAGGAAGGAAGGAGGAGAGGGAGAAAAGGGAGAAGGAGGGAGAGGAAGAGGGAGAGGAGGAAGGAGAAAGAAAGGAGAGAAAGAAGGAAGGAAATGTTGACTGCGAGGTGGGTACAGGTAGTAATAATAATAAAAATTAATAGAGTACAATAAATGTAATAACATAATAATAGAGTAAAATAATGCAAACGTAATAATGCCAATGATAGAGTAAAATGATAAATGTAATAAAATAATAATAACGTAAAATAATAAATGTAATAATAATAGAGTACAATAAATGTAATAAAATAATAATAGAGTAAAATAATGCAAATGTAATAATGCCAATGATAGAGTAAAATAATAAATGTAATAATAATAATAGAGTAAAATAAATGTAATAAAATAATAATAGAGTAAAATAATAAATGTAATAACAACAATAAAGTAAAATAATGAATGTAATAATAATAAATAGAGTACAATAAATGTAATAAAATAATAATAGAGTAAAATAATGCAAATGTAATAATACCAATAATAAAAATAACAAATTGTCATGTTTTACAATGTATTGTAATGTAATCTAGCCAAGTCATGCACTGCTAATAGGCTTCTATTGGAAATGCTGAGTCATGCATTAACTGTATATAGGACATCAATTGGGGAATGTGTTCTGGCCTAGTCCAGGTGATTGTGAATGATGCAATCCTGGGTTTGAGTTAAGTCAATGAGTTGGGAACCAATCAGAGATTGCTATGTGTAATTGTATAGAATTGTATATAAGGAAGTCATGTACAGTGTATTCTCTCTCCTTGTGCTGTGATGCTGTTCGTTGAAGGCTATATGTAATTAAAGAACCTGTCTGCTAAGACAAGATATAACCGTGTGCTGTGGTAAGTTTGTAGTGTCATCTAGACTGGAGGAGAAAACAATAGTAAAACCGACAATGGCCGGGCATGTGCTCAAGTGTCTGTAAAAGAGTTCCAGAGTGCGGGAGCAGTTGACTGAAAATACTGTGCAAGAAGAAGCTACTGGAAAGCGCTGAAGTTGTGCAACTGATCTGCTGCTAAATTGTGAAATTAATCTCAACATAAATGTAATAAAAATAATAGTAATAACAGAGAAAAATAATAAATAACTTTGACTTGAGTATAAGCCAAGCGCAGCTTTTTCAGCCTTAAAAAAGGGCTGAAAAACTAGGCTTATACTCGAGTATATCCAGTACGTCTTTTC
>NW_026844478.1:35233909-35253980 GCF_025583915.1 Anolis sagrei ordinatus | reverse complement strand
CCACATCACATTGTTGGCTCATGTTTAACTTGTTGTCCACAAGGACTCCAAGATCATTTTCACACGTACTGCCTCATCATCTCCCATTCTGTCTCTTTGCATTTCGTTTTTCCTGCCAAAGTGGAGTCTCTCGCATTTGCCACTGTTGAACTTCATTTTGTTAGTTTTGGTTGTTGTGAAACTATTGGCCGAAGAGAGTCTTGGGGCTCTGGTCTGCCATGAAGTTCTCCTCCAAGAGAGAGAGAGAGATGTTCCTGCACACTTCCCATGCCTTTTGGTGCAGCATCCGCATCCGCATCCGCCGCCCTCTTCCTGGTGGGTCAGGCTCCTGTTCCGATGTCCTTAATGTCACTGTGAATTTGCTTGTGGAAGTGTCTGACACCATGCGCAGGGAGAGCTGCCTTCACATCTGAGCTCATGCTTTAGGCATTCTCCCTGGACGGCGTGGGGGAGGGAGGGAGCGCCCGGCCAGGATTCATGCGCCTCTCCACACACACTCACACACACTCAGCATGTTATCATACCGAAAATATGCAAGAATTCCAGGAAGCTGGGGAAATCTTGTGTGTTGACCTTATTTTTCTTTCCATGAGAGATCCGTCTAATAAAGGATGATAGGCACGAGCTTAATTCATTTACAAACATTTCAAATCTCGTTGCAATCATTATCGTTTCTCCATCCCCCCCCCGCCCCCCCGCCCCCCCGCCCTTCTTCCTTCAGCAATAATGTGTGTATTTTTTTAATACCGCATGATTGCTCCGGCTGAGCAAAAAGCATTTCAAAGCATCTGGCACAAAGCTCTCCGGGACCTGTTTTTGATGAAAGCCGCTCCCCCAGAGCTCTTCCGCCATATAAAATGGGGGGGGGGATTTTTTTAGGGGGGGGGGTTAGAAAAGAAGTTAATATTAATGTAAAGGAATGTCCAGCATTTCTAGAGGATGCATAGTACGAGGGTTGAGTGAAAAGTAATGCCTCCATCTTTGTAACTCTTCAGCAGATTGCAGTAGTGGTAAGCGGCAGGTACTGGCTTGTTCAGTAGACTCTCCTCTAGGGTTCCATTTTGCTGGGAAGCCTTAGCATTGAACGGTTGTGTTGTTAAAGTGTGAAGTATGGAACCCTGCGCAGACGGTCGGTCAATGCGACTTAAGCAACGTATGCAGCAGGTACTGCTTTCTTCAGTAGACTCTCGTCTACAGTTTCATTTTGCCAGGAAGCCTTACCATTGAATGGTTGTGTTGTTAAAGTGCGAAGACAGTCGGTCAATGAGACTTAAGCAACGTATGCGGCAGGTACTGGCTTGTTCAGTAGACTCACCTCTACAGTTCCATGTTGGCGGGAAGCCTTTGCATTGAACGGTTGTGTTGTTAAGTATGGAACCCTGCGCAGATGGTCAGTCAATAAGACTTAAGCAACGTATGCAGCAGGTACTGGCTTGTTCAGTAGACTCTCCTCTATGGTTCCGTTTTGCTGGGAAGCCTTTGCATTGAACGGTTGTGTTGTTAAGTATGGAACCCTGTCCAGATGGTCGGTCAATGCGACTTAAGCAACATATGCAGCAGGTACTGGCTTGTTCAGTAGACTCTCCTCTACAGTTCCATTTTGCCGGGAAGCCTTAGCATTGAACGGTTGTGTTGTTAAAGTGTGAAGTATGGAACCCTGCGCAGACGGTTGGTCAATGCGACTTAAGCAACGTATGCAGGAGGTACTTGCTTGTTCAGTAGACTCTCCTCTACAGTTCCATTTGGCCGGGAAGCCTTAGCATTGAACGGTTGTGTTGTTAAAGTGTGAAGTATGGAACCCTGCGCAGACAGTCGGACAATGCGACTTAAGCAACGTATGCGGCAGGTACTGGCTTGTTCAGTAGACTCTCCTCTACAGTTCCATTTTGCCAGGAAGCCTTAGCATTGAATGGTTGTGTTGTTAAAGTGCGAAGTATGGAACCCTGTACAGACAGTCGATCAATGCGACTTAGGCAACGTATGCGGCAGGTACTGGCTTGTTCAGTAGACTCTCCTCTACAGTTCCATTTTGGCGGCAAGCCTTAGCATTGAACGGTTGTGTTGTTAAAGTGTGAAGTATGGAACCCTGCGCAGACAGTCGATCAATGCGACTTAAGCAACGTATGCAGCAGGTACTGGCTTGTTCAGTAGACTCTCCTCTACAGTTCCATGTGACTTAAGCAACGTGCAGTCATTGAATTCTTGACAGCAGAAGGTGTAACTCCAAAGGAGATTCATCAGAGAATGCAAGCTGTTTGTGTTGATTGTGTTGATGTGAAAGAAGATCTGTGGGGACATTGTTATGCTTCTGATGAAGACATTGAGAGAAGTGTGAGAGACTGGTTGCGGAAACAGAATGTCGACTTCTTCCGTGACAGCTTCAGAAAACTTGTTCATCGTTGGCATAAATGTATCCAATTGTCTGGTGGTTATGTGGGAAAGTGAATAGTGGTCATTAAAGAGCACATTCTAAGGATTATTTCTGCGTTTGATTTATTCAAATAGTCCCATCCAAACCCAAGTAACGAAGGTGGAGGCATTACTTTTCATTCAACCTTCGTAGCTTCGGTGGGTTATATATACTTCCAAGTAGCCTCTGTATCCTCTTCCCTCTTGTATTTTGGCTGGCAGAGCAGGTTTTTGAACTGCCTTTCATTCAATGATTGACAGCAGAAGATGTTCTGTTTACTTTAACGATGTGTTTCTGAATTGTGCTTTTAAATCATTATTCTTGAGCTTGTTTTGTGTTTCAGTTGTGATAGATATATATTCCAATCAATCAATCAATCAATCTCATTCCCGTTCATCAGAGAAGCTCAGGCTCTTTAGGCGTGAAGAATGGAGGGGAGATGTCGGAGAACTCAATGTCTAGGACCAAAAAAGTTCAAGAAGGAGACATATAAAGCACAATCAAAACATAAAATATTTTATTTATCGTGTCAGGAGCGAAACAAAACAGTTGTATTGCATTAAAAACAAACAAACAAACATACACAATACAACATTTGCAAGCTTGGTAGTGGATTAAATGTCCTTTGACCAGTATCTGGCCATGGAGTGCTTCTGATGTTGCCGCAAGAAGGTCCTCCCTTGTGCATCATGTGGCGGGGCTCAGGTTGCATTGCAGCAGGTGGTCAGTGGTTTGCTCCTCTCCGCACTCGCATGTCGTGGATTCCACTTTGTGGCCCCATTTCTTGAGGTTCGCTCTGCATCTCATGGTGCCAGAGCGCGGTCTGTTCAGCGCCTTACAAGTCACCCAGTCTTCTGTGTGCCCAGGGGGGAGTCTCTTATTGATTGACGTTCTGGGTTTAAGCCTGCCACTTTTGGACTCTCGCTTGCTGAGGTGTTCCAGCGAGTGTCTCTGTAGATCTTAGAAAACTATTTCTTGATTTAAGTTGTTGACATGCTGGCAGATACCCAAACAGGGGATGAGCTGGAGATGTCACTGCCTTTGTGCTGATACGGCTGTACCAGGAGCTCCAACTTTAATTTCTTTCTGTTATCTGTTTGCAGTCATAGGGCAGGCCTCCTGTCCATCATAATTAAGCTTTGGTTCCGCCCCTTGTTCAGGGCTCTGGGAGGGAAAGGAGCCATTTTTTGGGCAGTCTAACATAAAGAAGCTAAACTGTAGGACATAGACCAGCTCGTCCCGTAAAAAAGCTTCTTTTCTCAAGAACATCCGGGGAAACAGAAACAGAAATTCCAGGAAAAAGGTCCCAAGGCTCTGGCTCTGCTCTTGTGGCAACGCCAGAGGCACTCCAAGTGGCCAAATACTGGTCAAAGGACATTTAATCAGATACCAAGTTTGCAAAATTTGTGGGGTTTTTTATCTGTTTGTTTGTTTTGTTCTGTTAGAAATGTAATACAATGTTCTGGTTGCGGATGACACGATAAATAAATAATATAGCCTCACAGCAATCAGAGGGAAAACAACCCTGAGGTTTTCAAAGAATTCTCCGAGGGAGGACAGCACTACAGATCCACGGAACTCCATCTGAAATATCTACAAGCCTCAGCTGGTAGGTCTACTTGATACCCAGACACATTTGGAATTGGTAGTAGGACCCACACCAATGAGGCATAGATAGTAAACAGCCTGGGAGAGGTTAAATAGGTTTTTTCCTACAGAGAAAGTACAGTTAATTAAAGTCAGGTACCAGTCCATTGAGGACTAGACTAAGAAAGCCTTGAAGTGTTGTTTGAACCATTGAAGATTTGTTGTTTGTTCCATAATAAAGACTTTGTTGTATCACTAAAGACTCTAAAGACCATCACTTCAGAAAAATCCCTGAGAACCTCTCTTTGAGGCCCCCTGGCTTCCTGCTGGGCTTAAAGTATACATCCTATAGAAAAGTACAGCTGTTACAGGCCCAGCGCGCGACAGAACATGTCTCTGCCTTGGTCCTTTCACTATTGGCTGCTACTTCCCGGCGGATGTCAGGTGGTGCAATACCGGCTAAGCAGTGTAATTTCTCCAGTGGTGTAGGGCGCAGGCACCCCGTGATAATGCGGCATGTCTCATTAAGAGCCACATCCACTGTTTTAGCGTGGTGAGATGTGTTCCACACTGGGCATGCGTACTCAGCAGCAGAGTAGCACAGCGCAAGGGCAGATGTCTTCACTGTGTCTGGTTGTGATCCCCAGGTTGTGCCAGTCAGCTTTCGTATGATATTGTTTCTAGCACCCACTTTTTGCTTGATGTTCAGGCAGTGCTTCTTGTAGGTAAGAGCATGGTTCAGAGTGACTCCCAGGTATTTGGGTGCGCTGCAATGCTCCAATGGGACTCCTTCCTTCCTGGTTTCAATTTTTATTTATTAATGTTCATGTTTAATTGTTATATTTGTTCTTCTGTATTTTATGATGCGGCATTGAATCATTGCCAATTGTAAGCCACCCTGAATCCCCCCAGGAGTTGAGAAGGGCGAGGTAAAAATATTCGAAATAAATAAATAATAAACAAGAGTTAAATACTTGCTTGAGTCAACTTTCCCCTTAGTGGTCTCCCTACGGATGTCCCATTCCTCAAACACTCTCTGCTTCATTTGGAAAAAAGAGCACAAGCGGTGTTGTATTTCAGTGTCGATATTGACTTTGGTGGAGAGGTGGCTGCCAAGGGAGCAGAAATGGTCAACATTTTCTAATATTACTCCATTAAGCGGTATTTCTGGCATTGGAGAGGGATTGGCTGGTGACTGCTGGAAGAGCACTTTAGTTTTCTTGATGTCTAATGACAGGCCGAGCTTCTCGTATGGTTCTGCAAAGGTATTTAGAGAGGCTTGTACAATCCTAGAATCCTAGAATCCAAGAGTTGGAAGAGATCTCGTGGGCCATCCATTCCAACCCCATTCTGCCCAGAAGCAGGAATATTGCATTCAAAGCGCCCCTGACAGATGGCCATCCAGCCTCTGTTTAAAAGCTTCCAAAGGAGGAGCCTCCACCACACTCCCTCTGGGGCAGAGAGTTCCACTGCTGAACGGCTCTCACAGTCAGGAAGTTCTTCCTCATGTTCAGGTGGAATCTCCTCTCTTGTAGTTTGAAGCCATTGTGCCATTGTGTCCTAGTCTCCAGGGAAGCAGAAAGGAAGCTTGCTCCCTCCTCCTCCCTGTGGCTTCCTCTCACATACTTATACATGGCTATCATATCTCCTCTTATCCTTCTCTTCTTCAGGCTAAACATGCCCAGCTCCTTAAGCCGCTCCTCATAGGGCATGTTCTCCAGACCCTTTATCATTTTAGTCGCCCTCCTCTGGACACATTCCAGCTTGTCAATATCTCTCTTGAATTGTGGTGCCCAGAATTGGACACAATATTCCAGAACTTCTTCTGAATGAGCACAGACGACGTAGTCATCAGCATACTGGAGTTTATAACAGATGTTGCAATCTTGGTTTTGGCTTTCAGTCTGCTGAGGTTAAATAGCTTGCCATATGTCCGATTTCCACTCCGGTGGGAAGCTTTCCATCAACACAGTGAAGTATCATAATGATGAAGATGGAAAATAAGGTTGGGGCGATAACATATCCCTGGATACTGAACACAGGCAGGGGTGGCTCAACCATTACGCAAAGTAAGCATTTGCAGTACAGTTGATTTTGCCCAGGGGTGCAAATAGACCTTGACATATGCGAGTTGTAGTTACTGGGATGTATAGTTCAACCAAAATCTAAGAGCATTCTGAATTCCACCAATGATGGAATTGAATCAAATATGGCAGAACTCCCATGATGAACAGAAAATATATATCAGTGATTGGTTGGGGGGGGGGGGATACTGTTTGCTTACAGTTGAAAATTACCTAGGGCCGCCTCTGAACACAGGATCCCCTTTTCAAACTGTATTGTGGGTTCTGGAGACGTCTGTGTCTTTTAGAC
This sequence comes from Anolis sagrei ordinatus, assembly GCF_025583915.1. Classification (NCBI taxonomy): domain Eukaryota; kingdom Metazoa; phylum Chordata; class Lepidosauria; order Squamata; family Anolidae; genus Anolis; species Anolis sagrei. The sequence continues at coordinate 35,247,610 of NW_026844478.1, read as the reverse complement.
ACACAAGAAAGGGAATCCATTTGGATCAAATCCTTTGCTGACTGAAGACTAGGCGTCCTCTTTTCTTTGTGCGCTCTTCGGTATGGAGACGGCCCCTAAATTATCTGGGGCAAGGGGATTTTAATATCTCCCAAGGAATCACGCTTATTGAAGGGGACAGCCTATAAATTAGTGCTTAAGTTAAAATCAATTCCCAGATAATACGTATCCCTCCAAGACAGATTGTTGGTTTGCATGAGCATTGTATCCAAACTTTAATTAAAGCCCCTTTTAAATAAAACCTGTCGTACATTATATCGCTAATTGACTTGACCCCGTATGAAGACGACTCAGCAAGCCAGAGGAGACGAAAGGAGATTATTCTGTCTGCTGCCATCGCCGCCGTGTTAATAAAATTTATTTCTGCAGTCTTACCCAAGTCCCTATTGTGTACTCAAGAAATGTGTGGGCTTGAAGCCAGTCATCACAAAGCAAAAAAAGGAAGACAACCTCAAAAGGCAACTCCCCCCCCCCCCCCCAACGCACCTTGCGTTCTATCAACTTCCTCCGTCACACCATTCATGGATAACTTTGCATTCACTCCAACGGTAACTCCACTTACGTGGTCACGTGATAATTTTTACTTTTTACAAAAATAAGGGGGGTATACCTTGCAACTTCAAATTGAAGTTGAACATGACCCCCACCCCCATAAGAGATAGTAACTTATAGTTTGCTAAGGGCAAGGACACCAGACTGAATAATATGGGTTAAGCCTTGGTCAATTTGGTGTGTATCATTTAATCAAGGCTTTGTGCCCTATTTTCATATGTTTACAGCAGAAAGTAACCAATTTATTACTGAAAATCATGCCACAAAAGTATTTTGAATTTTTCCACCTGAGGCACACCTGGGCTCCTGATGGTCCCCCATCTCACAAACAAGGGACTCTCTTTCCCCCTCAGGGATAGATTTCCCTTTATGGACCTTCCTATGAATCATATGAACTATGGACACTGGGGGAAGGTAGTTGGGTTTACTCTCTGTATTATGATTTCTATATTTTCATATTTTCTCCTGTATTTCTATATTTCCCTTCATGTATTTGACCTTGCCCTGACCCTTTTGCCCCCTTCCCCTCTCCTTGGGGGAAATCTACAAGGAAGCTGCCCTGCCTCTGGAAAAGCAATCAGCAATCATGAAAAGACCCTTATCTTTGGACATTCTTTGCATGGACAATAGTAAAGGAAATCCTTTTGACTTCGGAGTTGGACCACCATTAGGATTTCTGTTTGGCAGACTTTTTAATCATATAACAATGGGGGGAATATGACCTTAGGAAAGTCCTCTTTTCCTCCAAGCCGTTTTTCTTTCAAATCTTTCCACTAAGGACATTCACAAAAGTTTCCCCTTTGTGCCCTATCTGATTGTAAGAGGAAAACCTGGATTAAGCCATCAATGCTTATCACAGACCCATCTCAGGACAATAAAGTGGCTTCTCTGGAAGGCCGATCCCCGGACTCGATAAGCCTAAGGACATTAAAACTTCATAATCCACTCCAGAATGCATTGTCTCCCTTCATCCCGCCTCCCTCCCTTCTGATTCGCTGGAGCGTCGAGGCAGCAGGAGCCTCCTGATAGGCTCTGGCACGAAAGCCCTGCGATTGGCCCTGATGCATGGGGGATGGCCAAGCCTCCTCCCAGCTGTTTGCGCGTCAGCCAATCCCCTTTGAGCTGGGCAGGAGGGGGGAGTGGGAATTTTGAAACTCACAACTCTGTATTTGGAGTTGTAGTTGCTGGGATTGATAGTTTACTTAAAATCAAAGAGCATTCTGAACTCCACCAATGATGGAATTGAACCAAACGTGGCACACTGGACTCCCATGACCAACAGAAAACACTAGAAGGCATTGTCGAAGGCTTTCATGGCTGGAATCACTAAGTTCTTGTGGGGTTTTTTCGGGCTATATGGCCATGTTCTAGAGGCATTTCTCCTGACGTTTTACCTGCATCTATGGCAAGCATCCTCAGAGGTAACCTCTGAGGATGCTTGCCATAGATGCAGGAGAAATGTCAGGAGAAATGCCTCTAGAACATGGCCATATAGCCCGAAAAAACCCACAAGAACTTAACACTAGAAGGGTTTGGTGGGCATTGACCTTGAGTTTGGGAGTTGTAGTTCACCTACATCCAGAGAGCACTGTGGACTCAAACAATGATGGATCTGGACCAAACTTGGCACAAATACCCAATATGCCCAAATGAGAACACTGGTGGAGTTTGGGGGGAAATGGACCTTGGCATTTGGGAGTTGTAGTTGCTGGGATTTATAGTTCACCTACAATCAAAGTGATGAGAAAATATTGGAAAAATAGATATTTATTTATATATAAATTGTATGTACTTTACAAGCATTGAAATGTATAGAAAAATCAAGTTTTCTCTGTATAGAAAGAATGCTAACAGGACAAGCAAGCTGCTGTCCAGGCACAGCAAGAGGGGGGCTGAAGAGGGGGGCATGTTATCTATACATTCCAAGAGAGAGATAAGCAACAGACTGGTACAACTAGGCTCTAAGTAAGGAGCCCACCTCTCCCTCCTGACAGGTCAAAGTTAGGCCCCTTGATTGATGAATGTAAGCTGTATGCTTGCTCTTTAGAAAGACACAGAGACATGCCTTTTGTATGTTGGAAGGTAGAATTTGATATTCGTATGATGCTAAGGTGACGTAGTGAATGAGGTCAATGTATGTAGACGCATGTTCTTTGTTTGACTGCGATTGGAGGGTATAAAAGGCATAGTCAGCGCCTATATCGGGGCTCTGGATGCTTTTGGACATAGTCCACTCCAGGGTCCCAGCTGGAAATAAAATCCGTGCTTTTGAGACCTCCGGACCTCTCTTTGTCTCTTTTCCTGAAACCTTCTCCCTGCCATTTCAAAAGAGCATTCTTTGGGCCAAACTACCCACACGGAACTGTCAGGATTAATTTAGTTATGTATGTGTTTTAAATGTGCTTCTTTCTATGTATTGCAAATATGGATGCCACTGTGAATTAGAAATGCTGTACAGAATGCTTACACTGTGAGGCTGTGATTGAGTGAACTTGAGAAAAGTAGGATAGGGTTTGCTCTTGTTGGGAACAAAAGGGAGTAACCAGTCTCAGCAAGAGAAGATAAGCAGATGTGACGAGGCTTTTGTTTTGACGGGTTCCTGATTGTAGCTCGCTGTAGAAAGACGTGTTTGTTGAATGTGCTTACTAAACTTAGTTTCTGCAGAGTCCTTATTTTGCAACTCAGTGTCTGCTGATCTTCCTTTGAGGGATGTAACCATGCAGCATTTCTCACGGTTGGCAATGCTCCCCAACTTCGAGGGGAGTTGCAGTTTGCAACATCTGGAAGGCCAGGCAATCCCTGTCCCTGAGAACTCAACTCAGCTTTTGCTTGCTTTCTTATTGTATTGGAGAACGGTAATGGCTTTCAATGTTGCATTTGCAATTAATTCTCCTGTAAGCCACTTTAGGGGTCATGACGGGACTAAAGGCAGATTACAAACATTTAAGAAGAAATGGATAGCTTGAAAAATAAGTGGTCATCTCAGTGCCGGAAGGCATCTTCGGGGTTAGTGGTTTGTATTTCCATTCTTCCCCTTAATGTCTGATTTTCTTTTGAATCATCGAGACTGCTGTAGAGATAGCTGGCAGAAGGGGCCTTTGACGCTGGTGCGTGGGGCTGGTCTTCGGGTGGGGCAGGGCAGGGGGCCAAGGAAGGAAGGGCTAACCCCCCAAAGCGTGCATCCCAGGAGGAAATACCTGCTCAATGCATTAGCTACAGCAGTGATTATTTTATTTATCGTGTCAGGAGAGGACCAAACCCGTTGTATTGCAGACAAACAAACAAAGAAACACAAAATTTGCAGACTTGGTATTCTATGAAGTGGTCCTGATCAGGATCTTCATTAATGACTTAGATGAAGGGCTAGAAGGCAGGATCATCAAGTTTGCAGAAACACCAAATGGGGAGGGAGAGCCAATAGTCCAGAGGACAGGAGCAGAATTCAAAACGATCTTGACAGATTAGAGAGATGGGCCAAAACTAACAAAATGAAGTTCAACAGTGACAAATGCAAGATACTCCACTTTGGCAGAAAAAATGAAATGCAAAGATACAGAATGGGTGACGCCTGGTTTGAGAGCAGTACGTGTGAAAAAGATCTTGGAGTCCTCGTGGACAACAAGTTAAACATGAGCCAACAATGTGATGTGGCGGCAAAAAAAGCCAATGGGATTTTGGCCTGCATCAATAGGAGCATAGTGTCTAGATCTAGGAAGTCATGCTACCCCTCTATTCTGCTTTGGTTAGACCACATCTGGAATATTGTGTCCAATTCTGGGCACCACAATTCAAGAGAGATATTGACAAGCTGGAATGTGTCCAGAGGAGGGCGACTAAAATGATCAAGGGTCTGGAGAACAAGCCCTATGAGGAGCAGCTTAAGAAGCTGGGCATGTTTAGCCTGAAGAAGAGAAGGCTGAGAGGAGATATGATGTTGTTGTTCATTCATTCAGTCGTCTCCGACTCTTCGTGACCTCATGGACCAGCCCACACCAGAGCTCCCTGTCGGCCGTCACCACCCCCAGCTCCTTCAAGGTCAGTCCAGTCACTTCAAGGATGCCATCCATCCATCTTGCCCTTGGTTGGCCCCTCTTCCTTTTACCTTCCACTTTCCCCAGCATAATTGTCTTCTCTAGGCTTTGCTGTCTCCTCATGATGTGGCCAAAGTACTTCAACTTTGTCTCTAAGAGGAGACATGATAGCCGTGTATAAATATGTGAGAGGAAGCCACAGGGAGGAGGGAGCAAGCTTGTTTTCTGCTTCCCTGGAAACTAGGACGCGGAACAATGGCTTCAAACTACAAGAGAGGAGATTCCATCTGAACATGAGGAAGAACTTCCTGACTGTGAGAGCCGTTCAGCAGTGGAACTCTCTGCCCCAGAGTGTGGTGGAGGCTCCTTCTTTGGAAGCTTTGAAACAGAGGTTGGATGGCCATCTGTCAGGGGTGATTTGAATGCAATATTCCTGCTTCTTGACAGAGGGTAGATTGGATGGCCCATTAGGTCTCTTCTAACTCTATGATTCTATGATTCTAGGACACAAACGGGAAATACGTGTATTTGAGTGATATCCCTTGAACATAATAACTTTTGGATACTGTAATCCAGGGATCTGAAGTCGATAAGAACTTTAGAAGGGTCTACCCCAGGAGGAGAGACCCTGCGGCCCCACCAAAGAGGGATCGCTACATTGGTGAGCAAAGAGAAGCCTAATTTTAAGCAATTTATTTTCCCTAAGTTCCCAAAAAGAATCTCACCAAAGTTGAAGAAAGTGCCACCGAGATGTTTATTAGCGATTCAGCTGAAAAGCGATCATTCGCCAAGCAGAGCATGTGGTTACACAAATAAATGCCATTTTTATAGAAAATACAGAGTTGTGTGGTTCAAAATTTCTGCTCCCTGTCCCTCGCCCGGCTCGATGGTGATTGGCTGGCGCGCTAACAGCTGGGAGGAGGCTTGGCCGTCCTCCATGCGTCAGGGCCAATCACAGGGCTTCCGCGGTGCACCAGAGCCAATCAGGAGGCTCCTGCCGCCTCTGCGCTCCAGCGAATCAGAAGGGAGGGAGGCGGGATGAAGGGATACAATGCATTCTTGAGTGGATTATGGAGTTTAATGTCCAGGAGGCTTAACGAGTCCGGAATGGGCCTGCCAGAAAAGCCAATCTTATTGTCTTGAGATTGGTCTGAGATAAGCATTGATTACTTAATCTGGGTTTTCCTCTTGCGATCAGATAGGGCACAAAGGGGGAAACTTTGGTGAATGCTTTCAGTGGAAAGGCTTGAAATAAAAACAGGTTTGGAGGAAAAAGGGCTTTCCGAAGGTCATCTTTCCCCCATTGTTATATGATTAAAAAGTCTGCCAAGTGAATATCCTCTTGATGGCCCGACTCTGAAGTCAAGAAAGATAATTCTTTGTTATTTTCCATGCAAGTAATGTTCTAAGATAAGGGTCTTCACAATCGCTAATTGCTTTTTTCAGAGGCAGGGCAACTTCCTTATACATTTTCCTCAAGGAGAGGGGAAGGGGGCAAAAGGGTCAGGGCAAGGTCAGATTCATGAAGGGAAATATAGAAATACAGGAGAAAATATGAAAATATAGAAATCATAATACAGAGAGTAAACCCAACTACCCTCCCCCAGTGTCCATAAAGGGAAATATATCCATTTATTTATTAACTTTATTTATACCCCGCAAAATCTCCCGAAGGACTCGATGCGGCTTACAAAGACCAAGGCCACCAACAAACAACAGCATACAAATACAACAGTAAAACTCATAAGCAAATAATAAAACATCAAGCAAAACAATAAAACACTAAAAACAATGACACCATGACGCATTTAAAACCTAAGGCCGGGCCAAATGTAATGGACAAATTTAAAAGTGCTGGACATGACAGGTGAAATGTAGAGGTTTTTGAAGTAGGTGCAATGTGCAGACAATGTGCAGTGGGTTAAAGCACTGAGCTGCTGAGCTTGTTGATCGAAAGGTCGCAGGTTCGATTCCGGGGAGCGGCGTGAGCTTTCGCTGTCAGCCCTAGCTTCTGCCAACCTAGCAGTTCGAAAACATGCAAATGTGAGTAGATCAATAGGTACCGCTCCGGCGGGAAGGTAACGGCGCTCCATGCAGTCATGCCGGCCACATGACCTTGGAGGTGTCTATGGACAATCGCTGGCTCTTCAGCTTAGAAATGGAGATGAGCACCACACCCCAGAGTCAGACATGACTGGACTTAATGTCAGGGGACTACCTTTACCTTTACCAAATAAAGTGCATTTGGGACATGATGCTTGGAGTTTCCTATTCTGGAAAGGCACACTGGAACAGCCAGGTCTTCAGACTCTTCCTAAAGACTGCCAACGTTGGGGCTTGTCTGATGTCCTTGGGGAGAGAGTTCCAGAGTCGGGGGGCCACCACAGAGAAGGCCCTGTCCCTCGTCCCCACCAACCGCGCTTGCGACGCAGGTGGGATCGTGAGCAGGGCCTCTCCAGATGATCGAAGGGATCGTGTGGGTTCATATATGGAGATGCGGTCACGCAGGTAGGCGGGTCCCAAACCGTTTAGGGTTTTGTAGGTAAGCACCTGCACCTTGAATTGGTATCAGATGAAAGGCAGCCAGTGGAGCTCCTTAAACAGGAGGGATGACCTCTCTCTGTAAGGAGCCCCAGTTAACTGGCTGCTGCCCGTTGGACCAGTTGGAATTTCCGAGCCGTTTTCAAGGGCAGCCCCACGTAGAGCGCATTACAGTAGTCCAATCTAGAGGTGACCAAGGCATGGACCACGCCAGCCAGATCAGCCTTTACGAGGTACGGTCGCAGTTGGCGCACAAGTCTCAGTTGTGCAAAAGCCCTCCCGGACACCCGACGCCTGAGCCTCAAGCGTAAGTGATGAATCCAAGAGGACTCCCAAACTGCGGACATGTGACTTCAGGGGGAGTGTAACCCCGTCCAGCACAGGTTGCCACCCTATACCCCGATCCGGTTTACGATCGACCAGGAGGACCTCTGTCTTGTCGGGATTAATCTTCAGCTTGTTCCTCCTCATCCAGATAGACACAGCGGCCAAACACACGAGGGGCTTCCTTGGAGTTAGGTGGAAAAGAGTAGTAGAGTTGCGTGTCATCTGCATAGAGATGGCACCCAACTCCAAAACTCCAGATGACCTCTCCCAGCAGTTTCATGTAGATGTTAAAAAGCATGGGAGACAGAATAGAGCTTTGCGGGACCCCACAGGTCAAAGGCCAGGGGTCCGAGCAGGCGTCTCCCAGCTTCACCTCTTCAAAGGCAACCCCACGTAGAGTGCGTTGCAGTAGTCCAATCTGGAGGTGACTAAGGCGTGGATCACCCTGGCCAGATCCACCTTCACGAGGTATGGTCGCAGTTGGCGCACAAGTGTCAGTTGTGCAAAGGCCCTCCCGGCCACCGCAGACGCCTGAGCTTCAAGCAACAGTGATGAGTCCAGGAGGACACCCAAACTGCGGACCTGTGACTTCAGGGGGAGTGCAACCCCGTCCAACACAGGTTGCCACCCTATACCCCGATCCGGTTTGCGATCGACCAGGAGGACCTCTGTCTTGTCGGGATTGATCTTCAGCTTGTTCCTCCTCATCCAGAGAGACACAGCGGCCAGGCATTCGTCCAGCACCCGAGGGGCCTCCTTGGAGTTGGGTGGAAAGGAATAGTAGAGTTGGGTTGTTGTAGGTTTTTTCGGGCTGTATGGCCATGGTCTAGAGGCATTCTCTCCTGACGTTTCGCCTGCACTTTGGCAAGCATCCTCAGAGGTAGTGAGGCCCGTTGGAGCTAGGCAAAAGGGTTTATATATCTGTGGAATGACCAGGGTGAGACAAAGGACTCTTCTCTGTTAGAGCCAGGTGTGAATGTTCCAACTGACCACCTTGATTAGCATACTATGGCCTGACCACGCCTGGGGCAAACTTTTGTTGAGAGGTAATTAGATGTCCCTGCGTGTTTCCTCTCTGTTGTGCTGTTGCAATTTTAGAGTTTTTTAATACTGGTATCTGGTGAGCCTTTGGTGTTTTGAAAGTCCTTTTGGCTGCGAGGAAATGTGGGATGGTTTCTGTGTCTCTGCAGCGTAGAAGGAAAGTCAGGGAGCACAGTAGATATGCTTTCCTGGTCCTTAGTTTTTCCAGTCTTCGTGTGTCTTGGAACAGTTTCTCCCCGTAGAGATGTTCAATGTATTGTCGAAGGCTTTCATGGCCGGAATTACTGGGTTGTTGTAGGTTTTTTCGGGCTGTATGGCCATGTTCTAGAGGCATTCTTTCCTTTGTCTCACCCTGGTCATTCCGCAGATATATAAACCCTTTTGCCTAGCTCCAACGGGCCTCACTACCTCTGAGGATGCTTGCCAAAGTGCAGGCGAAACGTCAGGAGAGAATGCCTCTAGACCATGGCCATACAGCCCGAAAAAACCTACAACAACCCAGTGATTCCGGCCATGAAAGCCTTCGACAGTAGTAGAGTTGGGCGTCATCTGCATAGAGATGGCACCCAACTCCAAAACTCCAGATGATCTCCCCCAGCGGTTTCATGTAGATGTTAAAAAGTATGGGAGACAGAATAGAGCTTTGCAGGACCCCACAGGTCAAAGGCCAGGGGTCCGAGCAGGTGTCTCGCAGCTTCACCATCCGGGATCAGCTTGAGGGTGGTGGCCACCTTTGGGGATTCTCCTTGGGTTGTCATTTCTCAATGACATTTCTCATTTCTGGTTGTGGAGGCTTGCCTTTGCTCAGTTGGAACAGCCACAAGGAAGACTTGGCCAGCAACGTATGCAGCATCGTGATGAACAGCTAGGCTAAGCCACCCAAATTATTCCGCATTGGGCTCTCTGCGAGCAAAATGATTTCCATCTATACATAAACATGGAATGTTCCTTTCTTTCTGTTGCATCCCAGCCCCACAATGTACTTAACACTTTGCCCTCAGCCAAGGCAAATAAAGACAAAAGCACGCCTCCTCCTTAGCATATCTCTGTCTTGACTGTGGGCTTCCGTATTTCCAGGGAGAGGCTCAGAAGGATGTGTCAATACAAGGAGGAAAGAGATCTTAAAAAAATAAATACAACCAACCTGGAAGGTTTTCTGCCATGGAGGGAGCATTCTGCGCTCGCTCTGTTACAGATCTGTTCAAAGCACAGGGAATATTCGTAGATGCTCTCTGGATACTTCTGCTCACACACAAAGGTCACACTTCTTCAGACTTCTGGGGAGAGCGTGTCATTAATGTATGCACAGAGACATCCCGGGATTAGCTTGGTGGCAAAGTAAGCAGACCATTCATTGTCCTTTGGGGTGAAAGGAAGACAGGGCGACTTTCCTACTTTGAACTCAGGTTGAGGGCAAGATGGCTGGATTGCTGCCCCACCCTTCTCCCAAATTGGGACTCAAGGCAGGTCACAAAGATGTAAGAGAGATCAAGCCCAGGCTGCAAACCTGAGATTTGGGAAACAAGTCGTCCAGGAATCCCTGGCTGCTCTCAATGAGTCCAAGTCCCCTTTCAGGGCCAGATCAACTCCACCCAAGGGTATTGAAGGAACGAGCGGAAGTCATCTCGGAACCATTGGCAACCATCTTGGAGAACGGGAGAAGTTTCAGCAGATTGGAGGAGGGCCAATGTGGTCCCACTCTTCAAGAAGGGGAAAAAGGATGACCCAAACAACGACCCATGTCCGGTCAGCCTCACGTCGATACCAGGCAAGATACTGGAAAAGATGGTTAAGGAAGTGGTCTGCACACACTTAGAAACCAATGCGGTCATCGCTAAGAGTCAACATGGATTGATCAAAAACAAGTCATGCCAGAGGAAGTCAACATGAGGAAGAACTTCCTGACTGTGAGATCCATTCAGCAGTGGAACTCTCTGCCCCGGAGGGAGTGTGGTGGAGGCTCCTTCTTTGGAGGCTTTTAAACAGAGGCTGGATGGCCATCTGTCAGGGGTGATTTGAATGCAATATTCCTGCTTCTTGGCAGAATGGGGTTGGACTGGATGATGGCCCAGGAGGTAATCTGTAGGCCTGGGCAACCACGGAAAAATTTGTTTCTAAAATCGATTCGTTTTTTGGGGGTTTTTGCGTTTCGATTTTTAAAAGAATTCCGAAATTTTTCTTTTAAAAAGTTCGATATTTACGAAATTTCGTAAATGTAAAAAAAAAATTACAAAACAATAACGAAACAATTTCGAAACAATAACGAATCGATTTGTTAATGGCGGACGCGACCACGCAATACGCTAAAAAACCCTCCAAATGGGACAGGGGGAATTTTTGAAGCTTCCCTCTCCCTCTGTTGTTGACTGTTGGTGTGATATTATAATTTTTTTTCACTAATTAAACAAACAACAACTATAAAACTTGCCCCAGACATTTATTTATTTATTTATTTATTTATTTACTAACTATTCTTGTATACCGCTGTATCTCAAGCGACTCACAGCGGTTTCCAGACAGCAAACAACAAAGACAATAAAAACAGCAATAATTAATATACCATAACAGTTAAATTACACATTTCCATTACTAGCTAATAAACAAACATCAATACACAGTTATCACAAATCCCACCCCCGATCGCCTCATCATCCAAGCGTGATCCAAATTCGACGTCCATTGTTCCGTTCCTATGTTCAAATTACCAAAATTGCACTGAATTACTCAAACGCCTGCACAAACATCCAGGTCTTCAACTTTCTACGGAATGTCATGAGAGATGGTGCCAGCCTAACGTCTACAGGAAGGGCGTTCCACAGCCGAGGAGCCACCACCGAGAAGGCCCTATCTCTCGTCCCCGCCAACCGTGCTTGAGAGGCTGGCGGGATCGAGAGCAGGGCCTCCCCGGAAGATCTCAAAGTCCGGGTGGGTTCATAGGCCGAGATGCGGTCAGATAGGTATCTTGGGCCGGAACCGTTTAGGGCTTTATAGGCCAGTACCAACACCTTGAATTGGGCCCGGTAGCAAATCGGCAGCCAGTGGATCTGGTGCAACAGGGGGGTTGTGTGCTCCCTGCGCTCCGCTCCTGTTAGAATCATGGCTGCCGCGCGTTGGACTAGTTGCAGCTTCCGGGCCGTCTTCAGGGGCAGCCCCACGTAGAGAGCGTTGCAGTAGTCTAGGCGGGATGTGACAAGAGCGTGTACCACCGTGGCCAAGTCAGACTTCCCAAGATACGGGCGCAGCTGGCGCACGAGCCTGAGCTGTGCAAATGCTCCCCTGGTCACCGCTGAAACCTGGGGATCCAGGCTCAGCGATGAATCCAGGATCACACCCAAGCTGCGAACCTGTGTCTTCAGAGGGAGTGCGACCCCATCCAACACAGGCTGTCACCCTATGCCCTGTTTGGCCTTGCAACTGACCAGGAGGACCTCTGTCTTGTCTGGATTCAACTTCAATTTCGTTTTTAAGTTGCTCCAGAATGGTTTGTTATCGCTTCGTTATCAAAAAAATAACGAATTTTTAACGAATTACGAATTTATGAAACGAAACCGCCCAGTCCTAGTAATCTGCAAACTGGATGATCCTGCCTTCTCGCCCTTCATCTAAGTCATGAATGAAGATCCTGATCAGGACCGGGATCAGGACGGAACCCTGTGGATGGCACTCTGCTTGAGTGCCCTCACTCCCTTGCCAAAGTGCAAATTGGCCTCTCAGCCAAAATACGTTTCCTTTGAAAACAATGCCAACAAAGATCCCCTCTGACAGTACAAGCGTTCCAGTTTCCAGTGAAAAGATATTTCTAGTAGGCTATTAAAACTATTTGCCTCCGCAGCTGAAGGTCTGATGCAAATGGAACGGAAGGCACCTGAGAATTCTGCCCACGGACCTCTACCTGAATAACATGCCAAACCCCTCCTTGTGATTCATGTAATCACTTCTGCTGAGCAAATGGCAACTCTTGCAATCGCCCCACTCGGCTTTGATGTTTGTGTTATTTATTTAAGGCAGGATTACCCATCAGGGAATTCCTGATTTCCACCTTCCCCAATACAAATGCCTAGCTTCGTCTAACCTGAAAAGGAGAGAAATTAAAAGCATGTTCCCTCACTGATTAAATATGCTCGTTTACATTCAGGAAAGCACACGCGTCGGAAGAAAGCAAGAGTTCTTGCATTCTTAAGCACTCCTCGGCTTGAAGAGAAAAGACGGCCCGTTTTGTAACACGTTTTTCAAAATGACCGCAGCTGGCAGAAGAGAGTAGAGACACGGGACTCTACAACACGGCTCAACGGTACAGCACTTACAGAAAACCTAAAGAAAACACATACACATACTTCTCTGCCATGATAAACTCATGTTTTATGCCACATTTACCTGTCTTGGCTTCTGTCAGGGCTCGGCCGATATAGAGGCAGAGATGAACCAAACAAATACCCAGTTTGTTTTAGACAATTTAATTAAAGCAGCACTTACTTTCTGGCTGTTTTAATAGTTTGTTGTTCATTCGTTCAGTCGTCTCCGACTCTTCATGACCTCATGGGCCAGCCCACACCAGAGCTCCCTGTCAGCTGTCACCACCCCCAGCTCCATCAAAGTCAGTCCAGTCATTTCAAGGATGCCATCCATCCATCTTGCCCTTGGTCGGCCCCTCTTCCTTGTCTTAATAGTACAAAACATAAAACATAAAGATAGCACTCAGCCACAGAATATAAAACAAAAACTGACAGCAAACATTGTTGCAGGTTCAAGATAACACCGTAGTCAAAAGATCCAGTCGAGAGTTCAGTGAGCAAAGTCCAGGGATCAAGAGTCTATACTGGAGTCAAAAGCCACTCCAGAGATTCAAGGTTCCAGGGTTCCAATAGTACAAAAGACAGGCCAGGATACCAAAAACCCACAAACCTGGGGGAAAATGAGCAGCATCTACCACCAAAATAAGACAAATACTTTTCTCCCGGAGATGAGTCCCAAGGCTACCTCCTTATATCCAGAAACACTCAGCTGCAACCTATCTCTTGCATACCTCCACCCTTAATTGATTTCACCCATCACCAGCTACTAGGCCTACCACCACTAACCATAATCAACTGCAGAACATGATACATGACAGCTTCCACCAAATAAACCTTCTGGGGCGCCTTGCAGGGATGGGTCTTGGAGGGACTGTTCT
>NW_026844478.1:35204076-35229567 GCF_025583915.1 Anolis sagrei ordinatus | reverse complement strand
CCCGCCTCTCTCCTCCTGATTTGTCAAGGCGCTGAAGCAGGGAAAGCTCTCCCATTGGAGGGCAGAGGGAGGAAGTTTTGAAACTTTCAAACCTGTATTTTGCTATAAATATGCCTCCGATCAATGTATTGGCATGCTTTGTGTGCGATCTATCGCCACATTGCATCCGTCTCAGCTGAATCGCTCATTAAACCTCGATGCCTCTTCTTCGCTTTGGCAAGAGTCTCATTTCAATTCTTAATATTAATAAAATTGCTGGAATCAGGCTTCTCTGAAGGCTTGCCAAAGTAGCGTTCCCTCTTTGGTGGGAACTAAGGGTCCTCTCCCCTTGGAGTTGACCCCCCTAAAGTCTAGTTTGACTTCACTTTCATGGCCGGAATCACTGGGTTCTTGTAGGTTTTTTCGGGCAATATGGCCATGTTCTAGAGGCATTCTCTCCTGATGTTTTGCCTGCATCTATGGCAAGCATCCTCAGAGGTAGTGAGGTCTGCTGGAACTGGGAAAATGGGTTTATATATCTGTTTGATTTGCTTTTGCTGTCCACTTATTATATTTGTTTTGCATTTTATGTATTTTATTTTCTGGTTTTGTTATGCTTTTGTGTTATATTGTGTTACTCTATTGTTGGGCGTGGCCTCATGTAAGCTGCACCGAGTCTCCCTGGGGGAGATGGAGCGGGGTATACATAACGATTATTATTATTATTATTATTATTATTATTATTAAACAGGCTGTTTGAAAATACCCCAGTGTCAAAGCAACTTCGTGCTTCAGCCAAGAGACTTAGGATTTACCTCGCAGTTTCCATGTTCATGGTTTCAGGACTTTGTCATGTTCTCATGGACTTTGCCTTGCTGGTGTCTCCGTGGATCCTGTTCTCCAGTGTTACCTTATATTGATCTTTGGAACTTTACTTTTGCTTTTTTGAACTTTTTATCTTTCACCTTAATAAGCCTTAAAGACTATTGCCTGTGTGTTGTTTGGTGTCTTAAGCAAGGTGATTCTACTCTGAGGTGCGACATTGACTATGGATAGGGCGTAGTTGGTGGAGAAAGGAAGCAAAGAGTTATCTGCAACTGGAATCCGATAGAGTTACAAGCTGGGTAGATGCGGGGAATGCCGTGGATGTAGCGTACCTGGATTTCAGGAAGGCCTTCTTTGACAAGGTCCCCCATGACCTCCTGGCAAGGAAACTAGTCCAAGGTGGGCGAGGCAAAACTACAGTGAGGTGGATCTGGAATTGGTTAAATGGACGAACACAGAGGGTGATTCTCCCCAAGGCTTCCTCTTCATCCTGGAAAGAAGGGACGAGTGGAGTGCCATCCGCAGGGTTCCATCCTGGACCCGGTCCTGCTCAGGATCTTCATCAGTGGCATAGATGAAGGGCTAGAAGGCAGGATCATCAAGTTTGCAGACGGGACCAAATTGGGAAGGAGCCAAGACTCCAGAGGACAGGAGCAGGATTCAAAACCATCTCCACAGATTAGAGAGATGAATGGCCAAAACTAACACAATGAAGTTCAACAGGGACAAATGCAAGATACTCCACTTAGGCAGAAAAAACGAAATGCAAAGATACAAAATGGGGGATGATGAGGCCTGGCTCGAGAGCAGGGCATGGGAAAAAGATCTTGGGAGTCCTCGTGGGGAGGAAGGTGAACATGAGCCAACAATGTGATGTGGCGGCAAAAAAAGCCAATGGGATTTTGGCCTGCATCAAGAGGAGCCTAGTGTCTAGATCCAGGGAAGTCATGCTCCCCATGCTCTATTCCGCTTTGGTTAGACCACACCTATGGAAGAGACTCCATGCTATGATGGAGTCTCTTCCATTCGTCCCTGTTGAACTTCATTTTGTTAGGTTTGGCCCATCTCTCTAATCTCTCAAGATCCCTTTGAATCCTGCTCCTGTCCTCTGGAGTCTTGGCTCTCCCTCCCAATTTGGTCCCGTCTGCAAACTTGATGATCCTGCCTTCTAGCCCTTCATCCAAATCATGAATGAAGATCCTGACCAGGACCGGGCCCAGGACGGGACCCTGCGGATGGCCCTCCGCTCGTCCCTTCTTTCCAGGATGAAGAGGAGGAAGCCTTGGGGAGAATCACCCTCTGGGTTCGTCCATTTAACCAATTCCAGATCCACCTCACCGTAGTTTTGCCTCGCCCACATTGGACTAGTTTCCTTGCCAGAAGGTCATGGGGGACCTTGTCAAAGAAGGCCTTCCTGAAATCCAGACACGCTCCATCCACGGCATTCCCCGCATCTACCCAGCTTGTAACTCTATCGAAAAAAGAGATCAGATTAGTCTGGCATGACTTGTTTTTGATAAATCCATGTTGACTATTAGCAATGACCGCATTGGTTTCTAAGTGTTTGCAGACCACTTCCTTGACCATCGTTTCCAGAATCTTGCCTGGTATCGACATGAGGCTGACCGGACATTGGTCATTGTTTGGGTCATCCTTTTTTCCCTTCTTGAAGATTGGGACCACATTGGCCCTCCTCCAATCTGCTGGGACTTCTCCCGTTCTCCAAGAACTCTCAAAGATGGTTGCCAATGGTTCCGAAATGACTTCCGCTCGTTCCTTCCATACTCTTGGGTGTCGTTGATCCATTGGTTATGGATAGGGCATAGTTGGTGTAGAGACGAAGCAAAGAGTTATCCGCAACTGGAATCCCATTGGATGTCGGCACAGCAATTAAATAGTAGAGGAGTCCGCTGCAAAACAAGAGCGAGCCGCCACTGTATATCAAAATGTAAATACAAGTCTGTGCATTAATAAAACAATAAGTGGAAATGAATAATTTACCACTGCTTGCCTTAAAAAGAGAGAGAGAGAGAAAGAGAGGGTAGTTTGGGCAGGGACTGCCATTCAGTCTGGGCTGAGTGTCTCCCCTTTCTGCGCATAGGCCATGCTCCCAAGGCTGGCACACTTACCTTGCCACGCTCGCTCCCCGCAATCCCAATTAACACTTTTTGCCAACTGGATTGAGGTGTTCTTTCCCCCTCTTCCTTCCTTCTTTCCTTCCTCCCTTCCTAATGAGGTTTTTCCCTCCCTGCTGTCTTGATACAAAGCTTTATGCCGTCTGAGTGTGTTCATATGGTGCTCGAGTGCGTTATCTGACCTTGATTGGTGTTTTGGGAGCCAGTTAAATAGATTACATAGAGGTTACCTTGACAACTGTCTTTGCTGATTTAGCAATGCAGTTCATTCTTGAGCACAAGACTCTCCGCAACGGTGGAATTCCACTGACTTCATATTAATCATTAACACCGCGTTCGTTCGTTCGTTCGAGGGAGGCTCGGCCAAACTAGCAATCAGGGCCGCGTGGAAATGGTTTTCCTCTCCTGGAGAAAGAAGAGATCAATCAGGGCTTGCCACATGAAATCCTCGCGCCCATTGCGTCCGTTTGCTCCCCGACCGTTTTGGCATTAAGATTGCGATCATAAATAAGATGGGCAAAAATGATCCTTGACATCGTATACACTCTTGTTCAGATTCACGGTCTACCGTGCGTCCTTTTCGGCACTTGCCGTGAGCTCCTGAGGATGACAGATCGCTAGATGTAGCCCTTGATGGGCCCAGGAGTTGAGGGATGCGTTTCCTCCTCGCGACAGATGGGTGGGAAGTGCGGAGACCTGCAGGCAGGTGCATGCACGTAGGTATGAAAACGAAGCTGTCATCTTTGCTGTGGTTAAACCACTCCTGAAAAAGACTTCCCTTGATTCCACGGTCTTGAATAACTATAGACCAATCTCCAACCTCCCTTTTCTGGGCAAGGTGTTGGAGCGAGTGGTCGCCTCTCACTTCCAGGGCTTCCTGGATGACATCAACTACCTGGACCAGTCACAGTCTGGCTTCAGGCCTGGCCACGGCACCGAGACGGCTTTGGTCGCCTTGGTGGATGACCTCCGCAGGGAGCTGGACACGGGGAGTGTGACCCTGTTGGTTCTCTTGGACATCTCAGCGGCTTTCGATACCATCGATCATGGTATCCTTCTGGGATGACTCTCTGGGATGGGCCTTGGAGGTATGGCTCTGTCCTGGCTCCGGTCCTTCCTGGAGGGTCTCTCCCAGATGGTGAAGCTGGGAGACACCTGCTCGGACCCCTGGCCTTTGACCTGTGGGGTCCCACAAGGTTCCATTCTGTCTCCCATGCTTTTCAACATCTACATGAAACGCTGGGAGAGGTCATCAAGAGTTTTGCAGTTGGGTGCCACCTCTACGCAGGTGACACGCAACTCTACTACTCTTTTCCACCGAACTCCAAGGAAGCCCCTCAGGTGCTGGATGAGTGTCTGGCTGCTGTGTCTATCTGGATGAGGATGAACAAGCTGAAGACAAATCCTAACAAGACAGAGGTCCTCCTGGTCGATCGTAAACCAGATTGGGTTATAGGGTGGCAACCTGTGCTGGACAGGGTCGCACTCCCCCTGAAGTCACAGGTCCACAGCTTGAGGGTCCTCCTGGACTCATCGCTCACGCTTGAGGCTCAGGCGTCGGCGGTGGCCGGGAGGGCCTTTGCACAACTAAGACTCGTGCGCCAACTGCGACCGTACCTCGTGAAGGCAGATCTGGCCAGGGTGGTCCATGCCTTAGTCACCTCCAGATTGGATTACTGTAATGCACTCTACGTGGGGCTGCCCTTGAAAACGGCCCGGAAATTTCAATTGGTTCACAGCGGCCAGGTTGTTAACTGGTGCTCCTTACAGGGAGCGGTCAACCCTCCTGTTTAAGGAGCTCCACTGGCTGCCATTCATTTTCCGGTCCCAATTCAAGGTGCAGGTTCTCACCTACAAATCCCTGAACGGTTTGGGACCCACCTAGCTGCGTGACCGCATCTCTGTGTACAAACCCACACGATCCCTTCGATCATCCGGAGAGGCCCTGCTCTCGATCCCACCAGCATCGCAAGCGCGATTGGTGGGGACGAGAGAGAGGGCCTTCTTGGTGGTGGCCCCTCGACTCTGGAACTCACTCCCTAAAGACATCAGACTGGCCCCATCTTTGGCAGTCTTCAGGAGGAACTTGAAGACGTGGTTGTTCCAGTGTGCCTTCCCGTAATAATGACCCCATAGCACTTTGTCCTCGAAAGCACTTTACATTTTTTTAGGTCTGCTTAGGTCTGCCCTCCACAAACACCAGTATCACCTTCCGTTCAAGTCCCAGCATTATTTCCAATTTTAACTTAACATTTGGCCTTCCCACTGTTTTTAATTATGTGTTGTTTTATTGATAATGTTGTTTATCATATTGTCTATGTGTGTTTTAATTGCTTGTATTGTTGTTATTATTGTTTGTATTGTTGTGTTTGGGATTGGCCTCATGTAAGCCACACCGAGTCCCTTGCGGAGATGGTAGCGGGGTACAAATAAAGTGTTGTTGTTGTTGTTATTATTATTATTATCTCAACAGCTTCCACCATTTCACTGTATAATGAAGTTTTTTTCCACGCTCTTATTACATCCTGTATAGACTACTGCAACGCGCTCTATGTGGGGTTGCCTTTGAAGACTGTCCGGAAGCTTCAACTGAACCAAACTTTAAGAATAATAATAATAATAATAATAATAATAATAATAATAATAAACCTTTATTTGTACCCCGCTACCATCTCCCGCAGGACTTGGTGCGGCTTACAAGAGGCCGAGCCCAAATACATCAATAAAACATAACAACAATACAACAATAAATAACTCATAACAAAGCAAAACAATAACAATAATAACACAACACATTTAAAAACCTGTGGCAGGGCCAAATGTAATGATTAAAAATTTAAAAATGTCCAAGAGAAATAGGATGGATATTTTAGGGATAGGTGGGCATGCAGACAATTCTAACTCTCTCGTAAAGTGCATTTGGGACATATTGCTTGGGATTCCTTATTCTGGGAAGGCACACAGGAACATCCATGTTTTCAAGCTCCTTCTAAAGACTGCTAATGCTGGGGCCTGCCTGATGTCCTTGGGGAGGGAGTTCTAGAGTTGTGGGGCCACCACCGAGAAGGCCCTGTCTACAGACATTAACACCGCCTGAGCTCTGTGAGTGCAGCATTTTTCTGAATGAAGCAGAGAGTGTTTGAGAACTGGTCATCTGTAGGGAGACCAAGGTGCTTGTTTATAAAGCTATTGTCCTCCCAGCCCTGCTCTATGCCTGCGAGATGTGGACTGTCTACAGACGTCACATGCAACTCCTGGAACGATTCCATCAGCGCTGCCTCCGGAAAATCCTGCAAATCTCTTGGGAAGACAATTGGGGAAATATCAACATACTGGAAGAAGCAAATACCACCAGCATTATTTATTTATTTATTTATTTATTTACGACATTTATATGCCGCCCTTCTCACCCTGAAGGGGACTCAGAGCGGCTTACAAGGTATATATACGTACAATATATTATTAGTAAAGGTAAAGCTAGTCCCCTGACATTAAGTCCAGTCATGTCTGACTCTGGGGTGTGGTGCCGAAGAGCCAGCATTGTCCGTAGACACCTCCAAGGTCATGTGGCCACTGGCATGACTGCATGGAGCGCCGTTACCTTCCCGCCGGAGCAGTACCTATTGATCTACTCACATTTGCAGGTTTTAGAACTGCTAGGTTGGCAGAAGCTAGGGTTGACAGCGGAAGCTCACACCGCTCCCCGGAATCGAAGCTGCAACCTTTCGAACAACAAGCTCAGCAGCTCAGCGCTTTAACCCACTGCACCACCGGGGGCCCTACTGAATATATTATTAACATAGTACAATATCAGTTTTAAATATTGCTATATTGCACTATATCAATTATACTGTAATATTATTGAAGGGATGCTCCTCCACCATCAACTCCGCTGGACCGGCCACGTTGTCTGGATGCCCGACCACCATCTCCCAAAGCAGTTGCTTTATTCCAAACTCAAGAATGGAAAACGGAATGTTGAAGGAGAGGAAAAGAGATTGAAAGAGGGGCTCAAAGCCAACCTCAAAACCTCCGGCATAGACACTGAGAACTGGGAAGCCCTTGTCAGTTTTTGCGTTTTGTAAATTTACTACATAACCCAAAACACAGAAACTGACAGCCCTGGCCCTTGGGCGCTCCAGCTGGAGGTCAGTTGTGACCAGCAGTGCTGCGGCATTCAAAGAGGCACGAATGGAGGGAGAAAGAGAGAAACGTGCCAAGAGGAAGGCACATCAAGCCAACCCTGAGTGGGACCGCCTTCCACTTGGAAACCGATGCCCTCCTCACTGCGGAAGGGAGAACATGCAGGTCAAGAAGAGGGCTCCACAGTCACCTACGGACCCACCGCCAGGACATTGACCCTGGAAGACTATCCTACTCGGACAACGAGGAATCGCCTAAATAAGTAAGCACATCAACATGTACTTGGGTGGACAACTGAGCTCTACAAGCCACACTGCAAGCTTAAACCTCATGTTCTTACTACTGTATTTACCTATTTACATGCTGCTTAATATAGAGCAGTTGCTCTACTCCGAACTCAAGAATGGAAAACGGAATGTTGGTGGGCAGGAAAAGAGACTGAAAGATGGTTTCTAAGGCTCAAAGCCAACCTTCAAAACTCTGGCATAGACACTGAGAACTGGGAAGGCCTGGCCCTTGAGCTCTCCAGGTGGAGGTCAGCTGTGACCAGCAGTGCTGCAGAATTTGAAGAGGCACGAATGGAGGGTGCAAGAGAGAAACGTACCAAGAGGAAGGCATGTCAAGCCAACCCCAACGGGACCGCCTTGCGTCTGGAAACCAGTGCCCATTGTGCTGTCCCAAGGATTCTACACAAAACTGGCATATTTGCATTGGTAACTGAAGTCCGTGCTCAGGAGAGATTCTGTGTGCACGGAGAGTTTGCTTAGAGAGTGATTTATCTGACTTCCCTTTCTTTCTGTGAGCAAAAGCTGTCCTTCTAGGTCAAGGTTGGAGACTGCGCTGCGCAGGCTGGCAACGCGGGTGCTTTGAGATTCTGCATCGTCCGAGGCCCAAGGATAAACAAACCACTCATCTTGAGTGCTTCAGAGTAGGATTTATTGGCCTTTGGTGAGCAAAGAACAAAAGAAAGAGGAAAAGGCAGAAAAGAGGAGATATTTTATTTTATTTGTCGTGTCAGGGCAACCAGTCAATTATATTACATTTCTAACAGAACAAAGCAAACAAACAGACAAAATACAAAAATTGTGAGTTTGGTAGTTGATTAAATGTCCTTTGACCAGTATCTGGCCACTTGGAGTGCTTCTGGTGTTGCCGCAAGAAGGTCCTCCCTTGTGCATGTGGCAGGGCTCAGGTTGCATTGCAGCAGGTGGTCAGTGGTTTGTTCTTCTCCGCACTCGCATGTCGAGGATTCCACTTTGTGGCCCCATTTCTGAAGGTTGGCTCTGCATCTCGTGGTGCCAGAGCGCAGTCTGTTCAGCGCCTTCCAAGTCGCCCAGTCTTCTGTGTGCCCAGGGGCGAGTCTCTCATCTGGTATCAAGTTCTGGGTTTGAGCCTGCCACTTTTGGACTCTCGCTTGCTGAGGTGTTCCAGCGAGTGTCTCTGTAGATCTTAGAAAACTATTTCTTGATTTAAGTCGTTGACGTGCTGGCTGATACCCAAACAAGGGATGAGCTGGAGATGTCTCTGTCTTGAGGCTTTCATGGCTGGAATCACTAGGTTCTTGTGGGTTTTTTGGGCTATAGGGCCATGTTCTAGAGGCATTTCTCCTGACGTTTCGCCTGCATCTATGGCAAGCATCCTCAGAGGTAGTGAGGTCTGTTGGAAATAGGACAATGGGTTTATATATCTGTGGAATGGCTGGGGTGGGGCAAGGAGCTCTTCTCTGCTAGAGCTAGGTGTGAATGTTTCAACTGACCACCTTCATTAGCATTTGAAGGCCTGGCTGAGCCTGGGATTTTCCTGGGTCTGTTGAAACATTCACACCTAGCTCTAGCAGAGAAGAGCTCCTTGCCCCACCCCAGCCATTCCACAGATATATAAACCCATTGTCCTATTTCCAACAGACCTCACTACCTCTGAGGATGCTTGCCATAGATGCAGGCGAAACGTCAGGAGAAATGCCTCTAGAACATGGCTCTATAGCCAAACCAAACAGATGAGCTGGAGATGTCTCTGCCTTGGTCCTTTCACTATTGGCTGCTACTTCCCGGGAGATGTCAGGTGGTGCAATACCGGCTAAGCAGTGTAATTTCTCCAGTGGTGTAGGGCGCAGACACCCCGTGATAATGCGGCATGTCTCATTAAGAGCCACATCCACTGTTTTAGTGTGGTGAGATGTGTTCCACACTGGGCATGCAGACTCAGCAGCAGAGTAGCATAGCGCAAGGGCAGATGTCTTCACTGTGTCTGGTTGTGATCCCCAGGTTGTGCCAGTCAGCTTTCGTATGATATTGTTTCTAGCACCACTTTTTGCTTGATGTTCAGGCAGTGCTTCTTGTAGGTCAGAGCACAGTCAGGTATTTGGGTGCGCTGCAATGCTCCCGTGGGATTCCTTCCCAGGTAATAATCCTCAGAGCTTGTGATGCTTCTCTGTTCTTGAGATGAAAGGCACATGTCTGTGTTTTAGATGGATCGGGGATCAGCTGGTTTTCCCTGTAATAGGCAGGAAGAGCACCTAGAGCTTCGGAGAGCTTCTGTTCTACCATCTCAAAGCTCCCTGCTTGAGCGGTAATTGCACGATCATCAGCATAAACTTGTACAAAGCGAGCCCTCACCTGGGTCACGGCCTTGCTGGAAGGCGGGACCGCAGCCCAGCCGAGGGAGACTTCGCGTGATGCCCTTGGCTGGGTCGCAGCATTGGGGGCGAGGCCTAAGGAGGCGGCCTCATGACCCCTCCAAAATGGCCAAATGACCCCCCCTGGGGATCACGACCCCCAGGTTGAGAACCGCTGGTTTATGGGCCCTGTAGGCTAAAGCCAGCACTTTGAATTGTGCCTGGTAGCAGACTGGCAGCCATTGGAGCTGGCGCAAGAGAGAAGTTGTATGAGCGCCGCTCCTCTTAATAACCCAGCTACTGCTTCCGAACAATCTTCCAAGGCAGCCCCATGTAGAGAGCCTTGCAGTAGTCTATACAGGATGTAACCATAGTGCGGACTACCGGTTTGACTGCACAGTATTCCCCTTATGTTTGCAGCCTCGCAGCCCCTCCAAAATGGCCAAACGACCCCCCTGGGGGTCGCGACTCCCAGGTTGAGTACCGCTGGTTTAGGGCTTTGTAGGCTAACCCCAGCACTTTGAATTGTGCCTGGTAGCAGACTGGCAGCCATTGGAGCTGGCACAAGAGTGGAGTTGTATGCTCAATGAGTGCTGCTCCTCTTAATAACCCAGCTGCTGCTTCCGAGCAATCTTCCAAGGCAGCCCCATGTAGAGAGTGTTGCAGTAGTCTACATGGGATGTAACCAGAGTGTGGACTACCGGTTTGACTGCACAGTATTCCCTTCATGTTTGTGGCCTCGCAACCCCTCCAAAATGGCCAAACGACCCCCCTGGGGGTCGCGACCCCCAGGTTGAGAACTGCTGGTTTAGGGCTTTGTAGTCTAAAGCCAGCACTTTGAATTGTGCCTGGTAGCAGACTGGCAGCCATTGGAGCTGGCGCAAGAGAGGAGTTGTATGCGCCCTGAGCGCCGCTCCTGTTAATAACCCAGCTACTGCTTCCGAGCAGTCTTCCAGGGCAGCCCCATGTAGAGAGCGTTGCAGTAGTCTATACAGGATGTAACCAGAGTGTGGACTACTGGTTTGACTGCACAGTATTCCCTTCATGTTTGTGGCCTCGCAACCCCTCCAAAATGGCCAAACGACCCCCCTGGGGGTCGCGACCCCCAGGTTGAGAACCGCTGGTTTAGGGCTTTGTAGTCTAAAGCCAGCACTTTGAATTGTGCCTGGTAGCAGACTGGCAGCCATTGGAGCTGGCGCAAGAGAGGAGTTGTATGCGCCCTGAGCGCCGCTCCTGTTAATAACCCAGCTACTGCTTCCGAGCAGTCTTCCAGGGCAGCCCCATGTAGAGAGCGTTGCAGTAGTCTATACGGGATGTAACCAGAGTGTGGACTACCAGTTTGACTGCACAGTATTCCCTTCATGTTTGCGGTTTTGACTCTTGATTTCAAAGGCTGTCTTGACTCTTCACAGTTGTGTGCAGCCAAATCACATCTCTTCAGGCTGAATCTTCCTCCCTAGGAAGCGGAAGATCCCATCATTTGCTTCTTTCCCTTGCTAATTCTGGCAGAGCATGCCGTAATTCTTCAGCAAATTCAATTTACTCAGTGCTAATGCTTTATCCAAGCTGCACAATTAGGCCGTTCTGCTCTTCAAATTCGTTTGGAGGCGAATGTGTGTATATGTTTGAGTTCCTCGTTCTTGACTAATCCCTATTCACACCGTAAACGTACACCAAACGAGATGGTTTGTATCTTTCCGTTTCCCTTTCCTTTCCCCTTGTTTCTCTCCCTCCCTCTTTCGGATATGACCTTTTGGGTAGAGTAAACATGTTTTGATGGGAATATTGCGGTGCTAGGCTAGTATGATCTTTGGCCTATGTATGATGTGTACTGTGTAACCTTTGTGGAAAGCGCTGCCTGGGGTAATCCATCACGAAGCAGTCTTCTGGACTTAACGGCTGTGACCCTCAAACTAACATGCCGCTCAAATGCTTTCTGGCAATGCTTGTTCCACGTGGGAACATATTCCATTACATACCAAGGAGACAGACAAAATGAAGCATCTTTGGGGTGCCTCATGCAAGGCATCTCCTTCACGTACCTATCGTGAGGGGGGTCATGCTGGATCAGGACAAAGCCCAATCCATGTTTTGATCACTAGCAGGTCACGTGTGTTATTTATTTATCGTGTCAGGAGCAAACCATACAATATTTATTATTATTATTATTATTATTATTATTATTATTATTATTATTATTTAATAATTATGTGATACGAAATCCAGCATATATATCTCGTTTGCTGCGACATACTGTGTTTTTGTGTCAGTAAAATAATAATAATAATAATAATAATAATAATAATAATAATAATAATGGCTTCATGTGATAGAGACGGTCCATCTGCAATGCCCATTGGCCTGCCTAGTGCAATAAAGTCTTAATAGTGCCTGATTATCATATTATAGGAACTATAGTGTGGTGACTGCTGCACAAATCAGAGCACACTTATACTGTACACCGAATGCTTCTGGTGCGCCTTCCCATGCAGCAGGGTCCCTTGGGTACGTTCTATAGAGCTATGATGGGGCCCCAATGGCTACTGAAAGTTACAAAGAAGCATGAACTGCAAGAAGGGGGGGAAAGCCCAGTGCCTTTGGCCATGCCATGGCTCAAAAGTCCTCTCTCTTAGTCTCGGTGGAACTAAGAGAGAGGATTACACCCTTGCCCTAAACACATAGATTTGGAAGTACAGATGTGCTTTGCATTTAATTGTGCTTAGCAGCATCGTCCAAAACTGAGCTCTTCCCTGACTTTGTGACTTGTGAAAATTTGGACTTGGCTATACTTACTTACTTACTTAGGTGATCCCTCGTTGTCCAAGTAGGATAATCTTCCAGGATCAGTGTACTGGTGGTGGGTCCGTAAGTGACTTTGAAGCCCTATTCTTGACCTACATGTTCTCTCGCAGTGAGGGCATTGGTCAGAGTTGGCTTGACACGCCTTCCTTTTGGCACGTTTCTCTCTTTCGCCCTCCATTCATGCCTCAATTTCTACAGCACTGCTGACCACAGCTGACCTCCAGCTGGAGCGCTCAAGGGCCAGGGCTTCCCAGTTCTCTCTTAGTGTCTATGCCAGAGTTTTTAAGGTTGGCTTTGAGCCCATCTTTCAATCTCTTTTCCTGCCCACCAACATCCTGTTTTCGAGTTTCAGAGGAGAGCAACTGCTTTGGGAGACAGTGGTTGGGCATTCGGACAACGTGGCCAGTCCAGTAGAGTTGATGGCAGTCCAGTAGAGTTGATGGCGGTCCATTAGAGTTGATGGCGGTCCATTAGAGTTGATGGCGGTCCAGTAGAGTTGACGGCGGTCCAGTAGAGTTGATGGCGGTCCATTAGAGTTGATGGCGGTCCAGTAGAGTTGATGGCGGTCCAGTAGAGTTGATGGCGGTCCAGTAGTGTTGATGGCGGTCCAATAGAGTTGATGGCGGTCCAGTAGAGTTGATGGCGGTCCAGTAGAGTTGATGCCAGTCCAGTAGAATTGATGGCGGTCCAGTAGAGTTGATGGCAGTCCAGTAGAGTTGATGGCGGTCCATTAGAGTTGATGGCGGTCCATTAGAGTTGATGGCGGTCCAGTAGAGTTGATGATGGTCCAGTAGAGTTGATGGCAGTCCAGTAGAGTTGATGGCGGTCCAGTAGAGTTGATGGCAGTCCAGTAGAGTTGATGGCGGTCCAGTAGAGTTGATGAAGGTCCAGTAGAGTTGATGGCGGTCCAGTAGAGTTGATGCCGGTCCAGTAGAGTTGATGATGGTCCAGTAGAGTTGATGGCAGTCCAGTAGAGTTGATGGCGGTCCAGTAGAGTTGATGGCAGTCCAGTAGAGTTGATGGCGGTCCAGTAGAGTTGATGAAGGTCCAGTAGAGTTGATGGCGGTCCAGTAGAGTTGATGCCGGTCCAGTAGAGTTGATGCGGTCCAGTAGAGTTGATGGCAGTCCAGTAGAGTTGATGGCGGTCCAGTAGAGTTGATGGCGGTCCAGTAGAGTTGATGGCAGTCCAGTAGAGTTGATGGCGGTCCATTAGAGTTGATGGCGGTCCAGTAGAGTTGATGGCGGTCCAGTAGAGTTGATGGCAGTCCAGAAGAGTTGATGACGGTCCAGTAGAGTTGATGGCGGTCCAGTAGAGTTGATGGCGGTCCAGTAGGGTTGATGGCGGTCCAGTAGGGTTGATGGCGGTCCAGTAGAGTTGATGGCAGTCCAGTAGAGTTGATCATCACTTCAATGCTGGCTCCCAGTATTAAAATACTCTAAAATTACAACAGCACAACAGAGAGGAAACAAACAAGGACATCTAATCACCTCTCAACAAAAGTTTGCTCCAGGCATTGTCAGGCCATTATATGCTAATCAAGGTGGTCAGTTGAAACATTCACACCTAGCTCCAGCAGACAAGAGTCCTTTGTCCCACCCTGGTCATTCCACAGATATATAAACCCTTTTTTTCCTAGTTCCAACAGACCTCACTACCTCTGAGGATGCTTGTCATAGATGCAGGTGAAATGTCAGGAGAGAATGCCTCTAGACCATGGCCATATAGCCTGAAAAAACCTACATCAACCCAGTGATTCTGGCCATGAAAGATTCGACAATATGTTGACATTTTGTCCTCTCTGATTGACATACATTAAAGAGAGTAACTATAAGCTTCCTCTGGATCTGTGAAGGTCCTCGGATCTGGCTGTTTCTTCTTCTGGAGGCATCTCCTCGCCTGGGAGGATGTATATATCATATACTCTTGCTCCTCACAAAGAGATGGCTGGCTCCATTCTTTTCTTTTACAAGCCTCAGACATTGTTTACATCGCGTCGATTCAAAACATGCCAACTATATTTGAAAACCACCGACATGATCTGCAGGCTGGGTTTACGCTTGATCACAGCTGTCACTTAACCTGCTTCATATCTACTCTGACTCTGGTATCAAAGGAATTCTTACCCAAATGATCTTTTTACAAGATGTACTTACTTACTTAGGTGACCCCTCATAGCTCAAGGATGATGTCCTTCCAGATGTGGTGTCTTGGCGGTGGGTCCGTAAGTGGCTGTGGAGCCCTACTCTTGATCCGCACGTTCTCCCGCACTAAGGACACTGGTTTCCAGACAAAGGTGGTCCCAGTTTCAGTTGGCTTGATGTGCCTTCCTCTTGGCATGTTTCTCCCTTTCTCCCTCCATTCGTGCCTCTTCAAATTCTGCAGCACTACTGGTCACAGCTGACCTCCAGATAGAGCGCTCAAGGGCCAGGACTTCCCAGTTCTCAGTGTCTATACCACAGTTTTTAAGGTTGGCTTTAAGCCCACCTTTCAATCTCTTTCCCTGTCCATCAACATTACATTTCCCAATCTTGAGTTGGGAGTAGAGTAGTTGCTTTGGGAGATGGTGATCGGGCATTTGGACAATGTGGCCAGTCCAGCGGAGTTGATGGCAGAGGACCATCACTTTATAGAATCATAGAACCATAGAGTTGGAAGAGACCTCCAAAGGCCATCACTCCAACCCCATTCTGCCAAGAAGAAGGAAAATTGCATTCAATCCCCCCCCCCCGCCCCGCCCCGACAGATGGCCATACAGCCCCTGCTTAAAAGCCTCCAAAGAAGGAGCCTCCACCACACTCTGGGATGGAGAATTCCACTGTTGAACAGCTCTCACAGTCAGGAAGTTCTTCCTAATGTTCAGATGGAATCTCCTTTCTTTCCTGTAGTTTGAAGCCATTGTTCCCTTGCGTTCTAGTCTCCAGGGAAGCAGAAAACAAGCTTGCTCCCTCCTCCCTATGACTTCCCCTCACGTATTTGTGCATGGCTATCATGTCTCCTCTCAGCGTTCTCTTCTTCAGGCTAAACATGCCCAACTTTTTAAGCCGCTCCTCATAGGGCTTGTTCTCCAGACCCTTGATCCGAATGAAGCAGAGAATGTTTGAGGACCGGGACATCCGTAGGAAGACCAAGGTGCTTGTTTAGAAAGCTATTGTTCTCCCAGCCCTGTTATACACCTGCGAGACGTGGACTGTCTATAGACGTCACATGCAATTCCTGGAACGATTCCACCAGTGTTGCCTCTGGAAAATCCTGCAAATCTCTTGGGAAGACAAGCGGACAAATGTCAGCATGCTGGAAGAAGCAAAGACCACCAGCACTGTAGCAATGGTCCTCCGCCATCAACTCTGCTGGACCAGCCACGTTGTCTGGATGCCCGACCACCGTCTCCCAAGGCACTTGCTCTACTTCGAACTCAAGAATGGAAAATGGAATGTTGGTGGGCAGGAAAAGAGAGGGCCACGTTGTCCGGATGCCCAACCACCGTCTCCCAAAGCAGTTGCTCTACTCTGAACTTAAGAACGGAAAACGGAATGTTGGTGGGCAGGAAAAGAGATTGAAAGATAGGCTCAAAGCCAACCTCAAAAGCTCTGGCATAGACACTGAGAACTGGGAAGCCCTTGTCAGTTTTTGCGTTTTGTAAATTTACTACATAACCCAAAACACAGAAACCAACAGCCCTGGCCCTTGGATGCTCCAGCTGGAGGTCGGTTGTGACCAGCAGTGCTGTGGCATTTCAAAGAGGCATGAATGGAGGGAGAAAGAGAGAAACGTGCCAAGAGGAAGGCGTGTCAAGCCAACCCTAACCAAGACCGCCTTCCACCTGGAAACCGATGCCCTCCTCACTGCGGGAGAACATGCAGGTCAAGAATAGGGCTTCACAGTCACCTATGGACCCACCAGCAGGACACTGACCCTGGAAGACTATCCTACTTGGACAATGAGGAATCGCCTAAATAAGTAAGTACATCAACATGTACTTGGGTGGACAGCTGAGCTCTACAAGCCACACTGCAAGCTTAAACCTCATGTTCTTACTACTGTATTTACCTATTTACATGCTGCTTAATATGGAGCAGTTGCTCTACTCCGAACTCAAGAATGGAAAACGGAATGTTGGTGGGCAGGAAAAGAGAGGGCCACGTTGTCCGGATGCCCGACCACCGTCTCCCAAAGCAGTTGCTCTACTCCGAACTTAAGAATGGAAAACGGAATGTTGGTGGGCAGGAAAAGAGGTTGAAAGATGGCCTCAAAGCCAACCTTCAAAACTCTGGCATAGACACTGAGAACTGGGAAGCCCTGGCCCTTGAGTGCGCCAGCTGGAGGTCAGCTGTGACCAGCAGTGCTGCAGAATTTGAAGAGGCACGAATGGAGGGTGAAAGAGAGAAAAGTGCCAAGAGGAAGGTGTGTCAAGCCAACCCCGACCGGGACCGCCTTCCACCTGGAAACCGATGGCCTCGCTGCAGGAGAAGATGCAGGTCAAGAAGAGGGCTCCACAGTCACCTACGGACCCACCGCCAGGACACCGATCCTGGAAGACTATCCTACTTGGACAAGGAGGGATCGCCTAAGTAAGCAAGTAAGTAAGTAAGTTCATCTGGCTGTGAAGACCTTTCAAGTGGCCAGGTATTCCTGGACTAATTCTTTGCCCATTTTGGGTTGCATTTTCCCTTCTACCTCACCCACTCCCTATTGCTCATTCGTTACTTATACTTTTCTTTACTAAGCCAATTTCTTACACCGTGCCATTTCCTTGGCTCCAAGTTTCCCTCGTTTCTCAGCTTCTCCTTTCGATCGGGGCAATCTCTTCTTAAAAGCTCAATTCCTTTTTGTTAATATTTCTTTAATAAGATCAGCCCATTGGCAATCCTCTAAGCCGGCGAGTTTATCTGCCTCGCAATTGCTGCCGCTTTATTAATCAACAAGGCCCTTGAAGCGGATTGTGTGCAAAATCCACTACAAGAATAAACAATCACTCTTATCAAAGCATTGTCGGATTAGATCCTCACTAGAAGCAATATTGTTATCGTAAGTCGTATTGATTATTATTATTGCACATTAATTTGCCAACTTAGTGTAAAATAGATCGGCAAGACGCATAGACTGAGGAGGAACCTGAATCCTGGCCATGAGGTTGAGTCTGTCTGTTCTGATACGGCTGTACCAGGAGCTCCAAATTTATTTGCTTTTATTAAATGTTTGCTTGCAGTCCAAAGCTTCAGGGACTCTGCAGATAGGTGGCTTCCTTTGGTTGCAGTCATAGGGCAAGTCACCTGTCCATCATCGTTAAGTTTTGGTCCCGCCCCTTGCTCAGGGCAATTGGGAAGGGAAGGGAGCCATTTTTAGTTAGTCTCAGCAAGGTAAGCTTATGTATAGGATGTGTGCAAGCTTCCCCTGTACAAAAGCTTCAACCCTTAAGACTTTCCAGGGGAGAACAGTCTTAAGAACATCCAAAGATCTCCAAGACCTTCCAGGGGAGAACAGTCTTAGGAGTTTCCAAAGATTTCCAGGGAAACAGCCCTAAAGACCAAAGAACTCCAGCTGGAGAACATCTAAGCTTTTACTGGTAGGTCCACTTGGCGTTCGAGACGCAGTTCGACCCGGTAGCGGAGCCCACATCAGTAAGGGTTAGATTACAGTCAGCTTGAGAGAAGTTAAAAAGGGGATTTTCCTTTAAAGTAAAGAAGTTATTGAAGACAGTTGCCTGTCCTTCGTGGACATGATTAGGAAGCCACCAGTTGC
This sequence comes from Anolis sagrei ordinatus, assembly GCF_025583915.1. NCBI lineage: Eukaryota > Metazoa > Chordata > Lepidosauria > Squamata > Anolidae > Anolis > Anolis sagrei. The sequence continues at coordinate 35,211,329 of NW_026844478.1, read as the reverse complement.
ATAAAAGCCTGGAAGCATTTGTTTAACTTTCTGAAGACAAGAGAAGTTTCTGTTTGATTGCTCATTAATAAAAGACTTTGTTATACTTCACAAGCCATCTAAAGACCATTTGTGGTGGAAAATCCTTGAGAACTTCTCTTCAGGGGCCCCTGGCTTCCCGCTGGGCAAAGGTTGCACGTCCTGTTCTAAAGGAAATTCTTTACAGGCCCAGCTGTCCCTGATCTGGATTTCAGGTTCCAGGATCAGCGACACACAATCTGCGTTCTACATTTGTTTCCAATATGATTTTAATATATTATGTTTTGACTGCTTAGGGACTTTATTATATTAAGCAGCATGTAAATAGGTAAATACAGTAGTAAGCACATGAGGTTTAAACGTGCAGTGTGGCTTGTAGAGCTCAGCTGTCCACCCAAGTACATGTTGATGGACTTACTTATTTAGGAAATCCCTCGTTGTCCAAGTAGGATAGTCTTCCAGGGTCAGTGTCCTGGGGGTGGGTCCGTAGGTGACTGTGGAGCCCTATTCTTGACCTGCATGTTCTTCCGCAGTGAAGACATCGGTTTCCAAGTGGAAGGTGGTCCCACTCAGGGTTGGCTTGACGTGCCTTCCTCTTGGCACGTTTCTCTCTCCCTCCCTCCATTCGTGCCTCTTTGAATGCCGCAGCACTGCTGGTCACAACTGACCTCCAGCTGGGGCGCCCAAGGGCCAGGTCTGTCAGTTTCTGTGTTTTGGGTTATGTAGTAAATTTACAAAACACAAAAACTGACAAGGATTTCCCAGTTCTCAGTGTCTATGCCAGAGGTTTTGAGGATGGCTTTGAGCCCATCTTGAAATCTCTTTTCCTGTCCACCAACATTCCATTTTCCGTTCTTGAGTTCGGAGTAGAGCAACTGCTTTAGGAGACAACGTGGCTGGTCCAGCATCCAGACAACGTGGCTGGTCCAGCGGAGTTGGTGGCGGAGGACCGTCGCTTCAGTGCTGGTGGTCTTTGCTTCTTCCAGCACGCTGACGTTTGTCCGCTTGTCTTCCCAAGAGATTTGCAGGATTTTTCCAAGGCAGCGTACTAACCGTACTTGGAAACTAGAAGCCTCTGGGAATGCAGGCCATGGAAACGGGAACCCAGCCAAGGAAATGCCTCAGTCTAAACCAGGGGTCCTCAAACTAAGGCCCGGGGGCCAAATACGGCCCTCCAAGGTCATTTATCCGGCCCTCGCTCAGGGTCACCCTAAGCCTGAAACTACTTGAAAGCACACAACAACTACAACAATCCTATCTCATCAGGCAAAAGCTGGCCCACACTTCCCGTTGAAATACTAATAAGTTAATAAAATTTCTTCATTTTAATTATTGTATTGTTTTAAAGTGTTTTTTGCACTCCAAATAAGATATGTGCAGTGTGCATAGGAATTCATTCATTTTTTTTTTCAAATTATAATACGGCTCTCCAACAGTTTGAGGGAGTGTGACCTGGCCCTCTGTTTAAAAAGTTTGAGGACCCCTGGTCTAAACGATGCTTGATCGAACCAGACAGCCCGGGGGGAGACACTTTAAACTAAAGAAACTGTTTCGGGACACGCCTCCAGGCTTGGAAGCCTCCTTTTCCTTTAATCTACTTGACCTTCGCAGACTCTGTGATTCACTCCTGTTTTCCCAAATCTGCCTTCTTCTATCCTCATTAAAAAAAGGCAGGTGTTAACTCCTCTGGAGAGTTATCACCGCTTGATTCTGAAACATCCTCATCAGGATGTTTAGTTTCACTTTCCCAGCCACTGCCCTCAGAATCAACAGTTTCCAAACCATCAGGGAAAACTACATGTTCAGTAGCCTGTTCAGTTGCATCAGGAAATACAATCAAAGAATCAGGGTCAGGTTCACACGGAGGCTGAACCCCAACTGAAGCTTTTGTACAGGGGAAGCTTGCACACGTCCTGTACATTAGCTTTCCTTACTGAGACTAACTAAAAATGGCTCCCTTCCCTTCCCAATTGCCCTGAGCAAGGGGCGGGACCAAAACTTAACGATGATGGACAGGTGACTTGCCCTATGACTGCAACCAAAGGAAGCCACCTATCTGCAGAGTCCCTGAAACCTGGACTGCAAACAAACATTTAATACAAAGCAAATAAAGTTGGAGCTCCTGGTACAGCCGTACCAGAATATTTAAGCTTGCAGTGTGGCTTGTCGAGCTCAGCTGTCCACCCAAGTGCATGTATATCAGGAACGCAAGGCTATTGATTTATTTATTTATTTATTTATTTATTTACTTTGCTTCTATACCGCTGTATCTCAAGCCCGAAGGCGACTCACAAGCGGTTCACAAACAGTAAAGACAATAAAAACAGCAATAGTTCAATAAACAATGACAATTAATTTACACATTTTTCATTAATAACTAATAAGCAATCCCAATACACAATTATTACAAACCCCATCCCCAATCGCCTCATCATCCATGCATGATCCAAATTCGTCGTCCATTGTTCCATTCCTATGTTCCATTACCAGATTGCACTAAATTACTCAAACGCCTGCACAAACATCCAGGTCTTCAACTTTCTATGGAATGCCATGAGGGATGGTGCCAGCCTAATGTCTGTAGGAAGGGCGTTCCACAGCCGAGGAGCCACCACCGAGAAGGCCCTATCTCTCGTCCCCGCCAACCGTGCCTGGGAGGCCGGCGGGATCGAGAGCAGGGCAGGCTAGTCTTGGCCACGGTAGTCCACGCTCTTGTCACATTCCGCCTAGACTACTGCAACGCTCTCTACGTGGGGCTGCCCCTGAAGACGGCCCGGAAGCTTCAATTAGTCCAACGTGCGGCAGCCATGATACTAACAGGAGGGAAGATCTCAAAGTCCGGGTGGGTTCATAGGCCGAGATGCGGTCAGATAGGTATCTTGGGCCGGAACTGTTTAGGGCTATATAGGCCAGTACCAACACCTTGAATTGGGCCCGGTAGCAAATCGGCAGCCAGTGGAGCTGGTGCAACAGGGGGGTTGTGTGCTCCCTGCGCTCCGCTCCTGTTAGAATCATGGCTGCCGTGCGTTGGACTAATTGCAGCTTCCGGGCCGTCTTCAGGGGCAGCCCCACGTAGAGAGCGTTGCAGTAGTCTAGGCGGAATGTGACAAGAGCGTGGACTACCGTGGCCAAGACTAGCCTGACCTAGAGCTGGCGGGCTTCTGTATGTCAGGGATGGAACTCCAGCTCCCTGGCTTGTGTGTTTTCATCGGTTGCCTTGTTTTTAAGCCCATCGACCATTGGGGTATCAGAGCAGCCCCTCACGCTGGGAAGGGTTTTTCCAGTGCGTAAGAAGCGATGTGATTTCCCTTCCAGCTCCGGAATTAATCACCCCAGCTCTCTTTCGGAGGAGAAAGAGTCTCTCTCGCTCCGACGGAGAAGTCTTCCTTCCTTCCTTCCCCTCCCACGGGGAAGCCTGCCTGCCTTGCGTAGGTGTGGAGCCGCAGTAGTCGGGGAAATTAAAAAATGCAAATTAAAAAATGCAAATGGAAAAGCCAAGCAGAACCGCTTGCCTCGGTGCTCGAAGGGCTTTCTTGAATAGCAGCAAATTAAAGAAATGCTATGTAATCAAAGTTTATATCTCGCCTTAAGAAAGGAAAGCCGCGCTCCCTCCAAATCTAGCGGCACGCCTGCCTTGACACCCCGTGCCAATTACGGGTGAATTACCAATACCCGGGCCTTGTAGTTTGAACAGGAAAATGCCTCTCTCAAATCACTTTAGCTGGTTTAATTAACTAATGACAATTAGCAGGGATATTGCATTTGTACACTGTAGTCAGGATCACTTTTACTAAACCCAGTTGATGCCAGCGCACAACTGTGACATCGGGGGCAAATAATTGCCTTCTAGACCACTGTTTCTCAACCTGGGGGTCGGGACCCCTGGGGGGGTCGCGAAGGGGTGTCAGAGGGGTCACCAAAGACCATCAGAAAACACAGTATTTTCTGATGGTCATGGGGATTCCATGTGGGAAGTTTGAGCCAATTCTGTCGTTGGTGGAGTTCAGAATGTTGTTTCATCGTAAGCCATCACTCAGTCCAAGCCCATTCTGCCAAGAAGCAGGAATATCACATTCAAATCACCCCTGAGAGATGGCCATCCAGCCTCTGTTTAAAAGCTTCCAAAGAAGGAGCCTCCACACGACAGAGAGTTCCACTGCTGAACGGCTCTCACAGTCAGGAAGTTCTTCCTCATGTTCAGATGGAATCTCCTCTCTTGTAGTTTGAAGCCATTGTTCCTGCGTCCTAGTCTCCAGGGAAGCAGAAAACAAGCTTGCTCCCTCCTCCCTGTGGCTTCCTCTCACATATTTATACATGGCTATCATGTCTCCTCTCAGCCTTCTCTTCTTCAGGCTAAACAGGCCCAGCTCCTTAAGCCGCTCCTCATAGGGCTTGTTCTCCAGACCCTTGATCATTTGAGTCGCCCTCCTCTGGACACATTCCAGCTTGTCAATATCTCTCTTGAATTGTGGTGCCCAGAATTGGACACAATATTCCAGGTGTGGTCTAACCAAAGCGGAATAGAGCATGGGGAGCATGACTTCCCTAGTTCTAGAAACTATGCTCCTATTGATGCAGGCCAAAATCCATTGGCTTTTTTTGCCGCCACATCACATTGTTGGCTCATGTTTAACTTGTTGTCCACGAGGACTCCAAGATCTTTTTCACACGCTACTGCTCTCGAGCCAGGCATTGTCCTCCATTCTGTATCTTTGCATTTCATTTTTTCTGCCAAAGTGGAGTATCTTGCATTTGTCACTGTTGAACTTCATTTTGTTAGTTTTGGCCCATCATCTCTCTAATCTGTCAAGATCGTTTTGAATTCTGCTCCTGTCCTCTGGACTATTGGCTCTCCCTCCCAATTTGGTGTCGTCAGCTTGTCAATATCTCTCTTGAATTGTGGTGCCCAGAATTGGACGCAATATTCCAGTTGTGGTCTAACCAAAGCAGAATAGAGTGCAACTGGTGCACAAGTTTTAATTGTGCATAAGCTCTCCCAGCCACCACCGAGACCTGGGGTATTATTGTGGAAGAAACACCCTTTCTTTAATATGACACCACAGAAGGTCATAGAAATAGCCAAGAAGAAGAAAATGTGGCGATCCTAACTGGAATATCTTTCTGCACTCATCCCCAGACTTGTTGTTTTGTGGTCCAAAAGTTCCGGAACTCTTTATGGAATGTGCAACGCGTGCTTGGCATCTGATCCTTTTGTTATGCTCAGGAGAGCGGAAACCAAGTGTGAGGACCCCCTGCCTTTGGATCAACTGGGCGATCTGTATTCCAGGCGCTTCCTTGTCCTGCTACTTATGTAAAACTCAGGTCGAAGTCTCCTTTGACGTTTTAATAACTAAATGGAGGAGGCCACTTGCATTTTTATGGCCGCCTTCCCTCTCTCCTTCCCCCGCTCTCTGATGTACGCTCTGCAGACTTGAAACGGGTCCAAATTGTCTCCCGATTCCATTACTCTTAACTTCAAATGCTGTCATAAAAAAGAGATTGCAGCCACTTAGAAACCCACCCTCGTTGTCTACAAAAAGAGGACCCTCTGCCTTTGATATATTGGTCTGAGATTTCTGAATCTAGGGTCAGTTTTCAGCACCGCTGCAAAAAAAAAACTATGGAGAAATAGAAACCAGTGTGTTGGAGGTATTTAAACACTTCATTCCCAATGCTAAATTGGGATACATAGAATCCTAGAGTTGGAAGAGACCTCCTGGGCCATCATCCAGTCCAACCCCATTCTGCCAAGAAGCAGGAATATTGCATTCAAAGCACCCCCGACAGATGGCCATCCAACCTCCAAAGAAGGAGCCTCCACCACACTCCAGGGCAGAGAGTTACATTGCTGAAGCGCTCACAGTCATAGAATCCTAGAGTGGGAAGAGACCTCCTGGGCCATCTTCCAGTCCAACCCCATTCGGCCAAGAAGCAGGAATATTGCATTCAAAGCACCCCTGACAGATGGCCACCCAGCCTCTGTTTAAAAGCTTCCAAAGAAGGAGCCTCCACCACACTCCGGGGCAGAGAGTTCCACTGCTGAACGGCTCTCACAGTCATAGAATCCTAGAATCCTAGAGTTGGAAGAGACCTGGTGGGCCATAATCCAGTCCAACCCCATTGTGCCAAGAAGCCAAATAGTCACTAATAGCCTTATCCTCCAAGAATTTCTCTAATCTAATTTAAACCTGACCAGATTAGCAGCTATTGTTCTATTTTGTGGAACCATCAGCCATAGAATCATAGAGTTGGAAGAGACCTCATGGGCCATCCAGTCCAACCCCCTGCCAAGAAGCAGGAATATTGCATTCAAATCACCCCCGACAGATGACCATCCAGCCTCTGTTTAAAACCTTCCAAAGAAGGAGCCTCTACCACACTCCGAGGCAGAGAGTTCCACTGCTGAACGGCTCTCACAGTCAGGGGATAAAAGTCTCAAGTATGGGAAATGTAGCCAGATGAAGCATCGTTTGGAATCAAGTTAAGTTCTCATCCTTATTTCATGGAAGCCTTGCTGGGAAGATTCATGCTTAAGTATGGTTTTGATTCTTGGATTTTATGACTGCATACTCATGCCTTGGATTAATGTTTCCTGGTTTTCTGGATTATAATAGAGAAGTGTGGACTTTGTTTTCATGGACTTTGCTGAACTTTACCCTAGACTATTTTGTTCCTAGAATCCTAGAATCAAAGAGTTGGAAGAGACCTCCTGGGCCATCATCCAGTCCAACCCGATTCTGCCAAGAAGCAGGAATATGGCATTCAAAGCACCCCTGACAGATGGCCACCCAGCCTCTGTTTCAAAGCTTCCAAAGAAGGAGCCTCCACCACACCCCGGGGCAGAGAGTTCCACTGCTGAACGGCTCTCACAGTCAGGAAGTTCTTCTTCATGTTTAGATGGAATCTCCTCTCTTGTAGTTTGAAGCCATGGTTCCTTGTCAGTCTCCAGGGAAGCAGAAAACAAGCTTGCTCCCTCCTCCTCCCTGTGGCTTCCTCTCCCATATTTATACATGGCCCTCATCACGTCTCCTCTCAGCCTTCTCTTCTTCAGGCTAAACATATCCCCAGCTCCTTAAGCCGCTCCTCATAGGGCTTGTTCTCCAGACCTTTGATCATTGTAGTCATCCTCCTCTGGACACATTCCAGCTTGTCTCTCTCTCTTGAATTGTGGTGCCCAGAATTGGACACAATATTCCAGGTGTGGTCCAACCAAGGCGGAATAGAGCATGGGGAGC
>NW_026844478.1:35145832-35198699 GCF_025583915.1 Anolis sagrei ordinatus | reverse complement strand
TGTCTCCAGGGCTTGTTTGTCAAAGTGTTCCATGTAGACATTAGCTATGACTGGGCTGAGGGGGCTCCCCATCACTACTCCATCTCCGTTGTGTTCATAGAACTCATTGTCCCACTGAAAGTAGCTGGTGGTGAGGCCATGGTGAAACAGAGCCGTGATGTCTTCTGGGAACCTCTGGTTGATGAGTGCCATGGTGTCTGCTACCGGGACCATGGTCAATAGAGACACCACATCGAAGCTGATCAGTTTGTCGTTGGTCTTTAGCTTGAGATTGCTGATTTTGTCTATGAAGTGGGCTGAGTCCTTGATGTCATGTGTCGTGAGCCCAATATGGCTTTGTAACTGTGCAGCAAGAAATGTTGCTAAATGTATTGTCGAAGGCTTTCATGGCCGGAATCACTGGGTTGTTGTAGGTTTTTTGGGCTATATGGCCATGGTCTAGAGGCATTTTCTCCTGACGTTTCGCCTGCATCTATGGCAAGCATCCTCAGAGGTAGTGAGGTCTGTTGGAAGTAGGAAAATGGGTTTATATATCTGTGGAATGACCAGGGTGGGACAAAGGACTCTTGTCTGCTGGAGCTAGGTGTGAATGTTTCAACTGACCACCTTGATTAGCATTTGATGGCCTGGCAGTGCCTGGGGCAATCTTTTGTTGAGAGGTGATTAGATGTCCTGATTGTTTCCTCTCTGTTGTTTTGCTGTTGTAATTTTAGAGGTTTTTAATACTGGTAGCCATATATATATATATATATATATATATATATATATATATATAATATCATTCCACAGATATATAAACCCTGTTTCCTAGTTCCAACAGACCTCACTACCTCTGAGGATGCTTGCCATAGATGCAGGCGAAACGTCAGGAGAGAATGCCTCTAGAACATGGCCATATAGCCCAAAAAACCCTACAACAACACAGTGATTCCGGCCATGAAAGCCTTCAACAATACAAGGAATGATATCTTTGGAATGACCAGGGTGGGACAAAGGACTTTTGTCTGCTGGAGCTAGGTGTGAATGTTTCAACTGACCACCTTGATTAGCATTTAATGGCTTGGAAGTGCCTGGGGGATTTTTTGTTGAGAGGTGATTTGTGCAGCCAGAAATTTTGCTAAGTCGTATGTGGGGGATCCAATGGCACTCACGATGGGTCTGAGTGGGGTGGAGTCCTTGTGGATTTTTGGGAGTCCATAAAGCCTAGGTGGAAGGGCTTCCGATTTACATAGCTGATTTACATTACATTTACAATATATCAAGCAATCTGCACCACCAGCCAAACACAGACCATCTGGTGGCTTTGCAGGACCTTGGAAAAGAGCCCTGGGCTCCAAGGACCATTTCCATGAGGCAGAAGGCAATATTGTGGTGCCGAAGTTGAGCATGTCCCCCCCCCCACCCCAAATAAGGGATGGTAACTTATAGTTCTGCAAAGGGCAAGGGTACCAGACTGCACAAAGGGGTTAAGTTTTGGTCAATTTGCCAAGACACTAGCAACAACAATGACCCCATGAGTCTTTCAGGGAACAGCCTGACCTTGGGACGCCAGTCCTTGGAGGGAGTTATAGTTTCCCAAGGACCAAAGACCAACTCGATCCTGGCATTGCAGAAATCCATTCTTTGGCTCAGTGAAGATGATCAAGCACCTTTCCATGACTTTTTGGACTTTCCTCAATTTCCTTTTGGCTCAAAGGAACTCATTTTCACATCTAAACTTCCCCAGTATGAACTATGGACACATGTTTTATTAAAATTATTATTTTAATCTATTTCCCTAGCGGGCAGGGGGTGAGAAGGGATGTTTTGATATGAGTTTCTTCTGGATTCCTATATTTCCCCATGTATTTTTCCTTGGCACCCAACCCCTCGCCCCTTCCTCATGGGGAAGGGGGAAACTCCTCAAGGCAACGGTCAGCTATTGAAAGGACCATCAACAAACACAAAAACCCCATATCATTGGAACTCTGACATGAACAATAAGACTTGGGATTCCTATTTGGTTTCAAAGTGGAGCCATCAGACTGGGATTCCCTTTTGCAAACTTTTGGGTCATTTCACAAGAGGAGTGAGACAACCCTCAGGAGGTCGCCTTCCCAATTTTGTCACTAGACATTCCTCCCAAGCCTCTCCTTTGTGCCTTATCTGATTGTAACAGGAAGAACCGGATAAGGTGATCAGGGCTCATCACAAAGCCACTCAAGGACAATAGACTGGGCATCCGTCATAGACTGGATTTCTCTGATTCCGGGCCCCTGGGCATCAAACCCATTGATTCCTTCACCAGCCCATTGTTCCTGCTTCGTCCCGCCTCCCCTCTCCTGATTCGCCAAAGTGCTGTAGCGGGGGGAGTTTTCTCATTGGTTCCTGCGAAACGGAGGAGCTCTGCGATTGGCCCTGACGCAGGGCGGGCGGCCGCACCTCCCCCCAGCTGGAATCGCGTCAGCCAATCACCTGCGAGCCGGGCGGAGGGCGGAGGGTGGGAGTTTTGAACTTTCAAACCTGAAAATTCCTATAAAAATGCCTCTGGTCTCTGTACTGGGATGCTTTGCAGGCGAATGATTGCTACATCGCATCCTTTTCAGCTGAATCGCTAATAAAAACACCTCGGTGCCGTTTCTTGAACTTTGGTGGGCTTCGTTCTGAATCTTTAATCTAAATAAAATTGCTGAAATCAGGCTTTTTTTGGCTCGCCAAAGTAGCGGACCCTCTTTGGTGGGGTCTTAGGGTCCCTCCTCCTGGGGAAGACCCTCCTAAAGCTCCTATCAGTTTCGGTGCCTACATGCATGGTCAGAGGACGGTGTGGGTTCTGAGGTGTAGGAGTGTGGTTGTGTAGTTGTGGGCATGCATCAAAATGTGGGATACAGGGGTCTGACTAATAAAGCTAGTGCAGTGGAACTCTGGAAGGCTTGGTTTTGCAATCGGAAACTGTGAGCGAGACGGAAAAGGAGGGCGAGAGAACTTGAGGAGCGGCCTCCTCCTCCTTTACAATTTCGGAAAGCATATTTGCCTGCTGATACAGTGAAACTTCTTGGGAGGAGAGCAATGTCCAATCTCGATAAAATAGTAAAGAGTAGAGACATCAGAATGGCAACAAAGATCCGCCTAGTCAAAGCCATGGTATTCCCTGTAGTAACCTACGGATGTGAGAGCTGGACCTTAGGGAAGGCTGAGCGAAGGAAGAGAGATGCTTTTGAGCTGTGGTGTTGGAGGAAAGTGCTGAGAGTGCCTTGGACTGCGAGAAGATCCAACCAGTCCATCCTCCAGGAAATAAAGCCCGACTGCTCACTGGAGGGAAGGAGACTAGAGACAAAGTGGAAGTCCTTTGGCCACATCATGAGGAGACAGGAAAGCCTAGAGAAGACAATGATGCTGGGGAAAGTGGAAGGCAAAAGGAAGAGGGGCCGACCAAGGACAAGATGGATGGATGGCATCCTTGAAGTGACTGGACTGACCTTGAGGGAGCTGGGGGTGGTAACGGCCGACAGGGAGCTCTGGCGTAGGCTGGTCCATGAGGTCACGAAGAGTCGGAGACGACTGAACGAATGAACAACAACAACAGTGAAATTAAAAAAAAATCTCCTTTGTGTATATAAGAGAAAGGGTGGCTGCCAGTTTGTCGTCTTCTTCAGCAGCCAAATCGCAACAGATTTAAATGAGTGTTTCTGCTGCAGATTTGTCACTTTTCCCATCTTGGAAGGGTTGCGCGCGGAGGATATTTTTACCGCTTAGGCAAACATTCCTCCTGCTCAAATGAACATGTTTTTCTGCACATTTCCTCTGGTTATCTCTGCAGATGGCAAAGCAGGCTCTCGCTTAAAACATTGCAACAGGAAAAAGAAGAACACGAGCTCCCCCCACGCAGATTAATCACACCGCTTGGAGGAAACGGCGTGATTAATTTATTTGCACCGCTGCAAATATGATTGTGGAGAAGGATCCCTGCCTGCTCTCTCGGGCCACTGAACACTGGAGCGGTTACTTGCTTACTTAGGCGATCCTTTGTTGTCCAAGTAGGATAGTCTTCCAGGGTCAGTAGGTGACTGTGGAGCCCGACCACCATCTCCCAAAGCAATTGCTCTATTCCAAACTCAAGAACGGAAAACAGAATGTTGGGCTCAAAGATGGGCTCAATGCCAACCTTAAAAACTCTGGCATAGACACTGAGAACTGGGAAGCCCTGGCCCTTGAGTGCTCCAGCTGGAGGTCAGCTGTGACCAGCAGTGCTGCAGAATTTGAAGAGGCACGAATTGAGGGCGAAAGAGAGAAACGTGCCAAGAGGAAGGTGCGTCAAGTCAACCCGGCCAAGACCGCCTTCAACCTGGAAACCGATGCCCTCACTGCGGGAGAAGATGCAGGTCAAGAATAGGGCTCCACAGTCACCTACTGACCCACCCCCAGGATACCGAACTTGGAGGACCATCATCCTCGGACAACGAGGGATCACCTAAGTAAGTAAGTAACTGGAACCCTATTCTTGACCTGCACGTGAACTGTAGGTGAACTATAAAGCCCAGTAACTACAACTCCCAAATGTCAAAGTCTATTCCCCCCAAACTCCACCAAACCCTTCTAGTGTTTTCTGTTGGTCATGGGAGTCCTGTGTGCCACACTTGGTTCAATTCCATCATTGGTGGAGTTCAGAATGCTCTTTGATTGTAGGTGAACTATAAATCCCAGCAACTACAACTCCCAAATGTCAATCTATTTCCTCCAAACTCCACCAGTGTTCACATTTGGTCATGGGAGTTCTGTGTGGGAAGTTTGGCCCAATTCTATCATTGGTGGGGTTCAGAATTCTCTTTGATTGTAGGTGAACTATAAAGCCCAGTAACTACAACTCCCAAATGTCAAAGTCTATTCCCCCCAAACTCCACCAAACCCTTCTAGTGTTTTCTGTTGGTCATGGGAGAAACTGTGTGCCACACTTGGTTCAATTCCATCATTGGTAGAGTTCAGAATGCTCTTTGATTGTAGGTGAACTATAAAGCCCAGTAACTACAACTCCCAAATGTCAAAGTCTATTCCCCCCAAACTCCACCAAACCCTTCTAGTGTTTTCTGTTGGTCATGGGAGAAACTGTGTGCCACACTTGGTTCAATTCCATCATTGGTAGAGTTCAGAATGCTCTTTGATTGTAGGTGAACTATAAAGCCCAGTAACTACAACTCCCAAATGTCAAAGTCTATTCCCCCCAAACCCACCAAACCCTTCCGGTATTTTCTGTTGGTCATGGGAGTTCTGTGTGCCAAGTTTGGTTCAATTCCATCATTGGCGGAGTTCAGAACACTCTTTGATTGTAGGTGAACTATAAATCCCGGCAACTACAACTCCCAAATGACAATATCACCCCTCACAACCCCACCAGTATTCAAATTTGTGTTGGTCATTGGAGTTCTGTATGCCAAGTTTGGTTCAATCCATCATTGGTGGAGTTCAGAATGCTCTTTGATTGTAGGTGAACTATAAATCCCAGCAACACAACTCCCAAATGTCAACGTCTTTCCCCCCCAAACTCCACCAAACCTTCCAGTATTTTCTGTTGGTCATGGGAGTCCTGTGTGCCAAGTTTGGTTCAATTCCATCATTGGCGGAGTTCAGAATGCTCTTTGATTGTAGGTGAACTATAAATCCCAGCAACTACAACTCCCAAATGTCAAGGTCTTTTTCCCCCAAACTCCATCTGTGTTCATATTTGGGCAAATGAAATATTCGAGTAGGATGCGGCATTAAAGCCTTTTCATAAAGCGCCGCTCTTATTTATTATTTATTTATTTATTTATTTATTTACTTTGCTTATATACCGCTGTATCTCAAGCCCGAAGGCGACTCACAGCGGTTCACAAACAGTAAAAACAGTAGAAACAGCAGTGGTTCCATACAACATATAACAATTGACTTAACACATTATCCATAAATTACCAATCAGCAATTACAATGCACAATTATTACAAAAAACAACCGTACCCAATCTTCTCATCATCCAAGCCTAGTCCAGGTTCGTCGTCCCTTGTTCCATTCCTATGTTCCATTACCAGATTGCACTAAATTACTCAAACGCCTGCACAAACATCCAGGTCTTCACCTTTTTGCGGAATACCATTAGAGATGGTGCTAGTCTAATGTCCGTAGGAAGGACGTTCCACAGTCGAGGGGCCACCACTGAGAAGGCCCTGTCTCTCTTCCCCGCCAGGCGTGCTTGTGAAGCTGGCGGGACCGAGATCAGGGCCTCCCCAGATGATCTTAACGTCCTAACTGGTTCATAGGAGGAGATGCGTTCGGACAGGTAGGTCTTGGGCCAGAACCGTTTAGGGCTTTAAAGGCCAACGCCAGCACTTTGAATTGAGCCCGGTAGCAAATCGGTAGCCAGTGGAGTTGGCGCAACAGGGGGGTTGTATGCTCCCTGCGCTCCGCTCCTGTTAAAATCATGGCTGCCGAGCGTTGGACTAGTTGGAGCTTCCGAGCTGTCTTCAAAGGCAACCCCACGTAGAGAGCGTTGCAGTAGTCTAAACGGGATGTAACCAGAGCGTGGACTACCGTGGCCAGGTCAGACTTCCCAAGGTACGGGCGCAGCTGGCGCACAAGCTTTAGCTGTGCAAATGCTCCCCTGGTCACCGCCGAAACCTGGGGTTCCAGGCTCAGCGATGAGTCCAGGGTCACACCCAAGCTGCGAACCTGCGTCTTCAGGGGGAGTGCGGCCGCATCCAACACAGGCTGTAACCCTATGCCCTGTTCGGCCTTGCGACTGACCAGGAGGACCTCTGTCTTGTCTGGATTCAATTTCAATTTGTTCGCCCTCATCCTACAACTCCCAAACTCAAGGTCAGTGCCCACCAAACCCTTCTAGTTTTTTCTGTTGGTCAGGGGAGTCCTGTGTGCCAAGTTTGGCCCAATTCCATCATTGATAGAGTTCAGAATGCTCTTTGATTGTAGGTGAACTATAAATCTCGGCAACTACAACTCCCAAATGGCAAAATCATATTTTTTTGCGTGATGGTCACTCCTTGTGTAGTGAGACGTTTTGTTGCCGTATTTGGTGTGATTTTGTTCATTGGTTCTTTTGTTTTTAAGGTACTCATTATGCACAGAGCATTTTTATATATAGAGAGAGAGAGATGCAAGGCTGGTGTCAAACTAACGTCTCAATCGCAAGTATTGGATCAAAAGTTCCGGGTGTGTTTCTTTTCTGAGAGCCCCAGAGTTTCTGTTCGGGCTCTGTGCCTCTTCAGGTGTGGAAAGACGGGGCAGAAATGTTGCTCACACTGCGGCCACCCGTGTATCCTTGCACTGGAAATGCTATGCGAGTAATAATAATAATAATAATAATAATAATAATAATAATAATCTTTATTTGTACCCCGCTACCATCTCCCCAAGGGACTCGGTGCGGCTTACATGAAGCCAAGCCCAAAGTACATCAAACAAAACATCAATAAAAACAACATCAACATCAATAAACAATCAATGAAATACAAATGATATAAATCACATAAACAAAAAAACAATCAATAGTGCCACATGATGCTCAAGGGAGGAGCTTCTTGCGGCCACACCAGAGGCACTCCAAGGGGCCAGATACTGGTCAAAGGACATTTAATAGAATACCAAGTCTGCAATCTTTGTGTTTTGTTTGTTTGTTTTTAATGCAATACAACTACCACCTCACCCGCCTCATAGGAAACCTGCTACAAAACAGGAGCTTCTTTGTTGAGTTCCAGGGCCAGAGAAGCAGATGGCGGAGACAGGAGAATGGCCTGCCTCAGGGGAGCATGCTTGCTCCATCCATGGTCAACATCTACACAGATGACCAGCCATGGCCTGAAGGGACAGAGAGTTTCATCTATGCTGATGATCGTGCCATCACCGCTCAAGCAGGGAGCTTTGAGATGGTGGAACAGAAGCTCTCCGAAGCTCTAGGTGCTCTTACTGCCTATTACAGGGAAAACCAGCTGATCCCTAATCCATCTAAAACACAGACATGCGCCTTTCACCTTAAGAACAGACAAGCATCCCGAGCTCTGAGGATTACCCCACGGGAGCATTGCAGCACACCCAAATACCTGGGAGTCACTTTTGACCGTGCTCTGACCTACAAGAAGCACTGCCTGAACATCAAACAAAAAGTGGGCGCTAGAAACAACATCATACGAAAGCTGACTGGCACAACCTGGGGATCACAACCAGACACAGTGAAGACATCTGCCCTTGCGCTTGGCTACTCTGCTGCTGAGTATGCATGCCCAGTGTGGAACACATCTCACCATGCTAAAACAGTAGATGTGGCTCTTAATAAGACATGCCGCATTATCACGGGTGTCTGCGCCCTACACCACTGGAGAAATTACACTGTTTAGCTGGTATTGCACCACCTGACATCCACCAGGAAGTAGCAGCCAATAGTGAAAGGACCAAGGCAGTGACATCTCCAGCTCATCCCGTTTGGGTATCAGCCAGCACGTCAACGACTTAAATCAAGACATAGTTTTCTTAGATCTACAGAGACACTCGCTGGAACACCCCAGCAAGCGAGAGTCCAAAAGTGGCAGGCCCAAACCCAGCACCTCAATTCATGGGTGATACCAGATGAGAGACTCCCCCTGGGCACTCAGAAGACTGGGCGACTTGGAAGGCGCTGAACAGATTGCGCTCTGGCACCACGAGATGCAGAGCCAACCTTAAGAAATGGGGCTACAGGGTGGAATCCTCGACATGCGAGTGCGGAGAAGAGCAAACCACTGACCACCTGCTGCAATGCAACCTGAGCCCTGCCACATGCACAATGGAGGACCTTCTTGCGGCAACCCCAGAGGCACTCCAAGTGGCCAGATACTAGTCAAGGGACATTTAACCAAATACCAAATTTGCAAAATCTGTGTGGTTTTTTCTTTCTTTCTTTCTTTCTTTCTTTCTTTCTTTCTTTTTTTCTTTCTTTTTTTTCTTTTTAATCTCTGTGTTTGTTTTGCTCTGTTAGAATTGTAATACAATGGTTGCTGATGACACGATAAATAAATAAATAAATAATGCAATACAACTGATTTGGTTTGCTCCTGACACGATAAATAAATACCTGGAATGCTGTGTCCATTCTGGGCACCACAATTGAAGGGAGATGATTGAAATTTGGCCTACCTACGACAAAAAGCCTGCCCTGTCCAAGTCAGGCAGTCATTTGCTTTGTATTGAGTGTTTGCTTGCAGTCCAAGGTTTCAGGGACTCTGCAGAAAGGTGGCTTCCTTTGGTTGCAGTCATAGGGCAAGTCACCTGTCCATCATCGTTAAGTTTTGGTTCCGCCCCTTGCTCAGGGCTATTGGGAAGGGAAGGGAGTCATTTTTAGTTAGTCTCAGCAAGGAAAGCTAATGTACAGGACGTGTGCAAGCTTCCCCTGTACAAAAGCTTCAACCCTTAAGACCTTCTAGGGGAGAACAGTCTTAAGAGCACCCAAAGATTTCCAGGGAAGCAGTCCTAAAGCTTTGAGGAATTTTGGAGGGTGAACAATTTGAAAGACCAAAGAACTCCAGCTGGAGAGTATCTAAGCTTTTACTGGTAGGTCCACTCGGTGCTTCGAGACGCAGTTCGACCCGGTAGTGATGAGGACATATTGGAAAAATAGATATTTGTTGATTTATGCATAAAATCATATGTACTTTATATGTATAGAAAAATCAGGCTCCCTCTGTGTATAGAAAGAATGCTAACGGGCAAGCAAACTGCTTGTCTTCAGAAGGGGCTGAAGAGGGAGGGGGGACATTCCAGAAGAGAGAGAAGCCTGTCCGAGAAGCCCATGATAGGAGCAACGGACTGGTACTAAGGAGCACCTCTGACAGGTCAGAGTGGGCCCCTTTGATGGATGTAAGCTGCTCCTAGAAATACACAGACATGCTTGCTCTTTACAAAGACACAGACACACGCCTTTTCATATGTTGGAAAGGGAACTTGATATTCTTATGATGCTAAGATGACGTAGGAATGACGATATTGTATGAAGACGTATGTTCTTTGTTTGCCTGATTCTGAAAACTATAAAAGGCACAGTCAATGCCTCTATCGTTTGCTCTGGTGCTTTAGGAGAGAACTCCTCACCAGGCCCCAGCTGGAAATAAAAAAGCCGTTCTTTTCTTATCTCCAGAAAGGATGTCTATTGGTATTATCTCTCCTTTCCTCAAAACCTATTCCCTGCCATTTCAATGGCGGAGCCCACATCAGGAAGGGTTAGATTACAGTCAGCCTGGGAGAAGTTAAAAAGGGGATTTTCCTTTAAAGTAAAGAATTAATTATTGAAGACAGTTGTCTGTCCTTTGTGGGCAAGATTAGGAAACCACCAGTTGCATAAAGCCTGGAATCATTTGTTTAATTTTCTGAAGACAAGAGAAGTTTCTGTTTGATTGTTCATTAATAAAAGACTTTGTTATACTTCACAAGCCATCTAAAGACCATTTGTGGTGGTAAATCCTTGAGAACTCCTCTTCGGGGGGGCCTGGCTTCCCGCTGGGCAAAGGTTGCACTTCCTGTTCTAAAGGAAATTCTTTACAGGCCCAGCACGTGACAGAACAAGTTCAGTTTATTATTGCAGCCAGAGGCGGCCCTAGGTAATTTTCAACGGTAAGCAAACAGTATTTTGCCCCCCCCCCACCCAATCATTGATATATATTTTCTGTTTGTCGTGGGAGTTCTGTGTGCCATATTTGGTTCAATTCCATCATTGGTGGAGTTCAGAATGCTCTTTGATTGTAGGTGAACTATACATCCCAGTAACTACACTTGCCGCACTTGCTCCCTTGCCTGGCCCGCTTTGGGTCCGGAGGCGTGCCTGAAGACCCCGGCGTGTGCACCAAAAGTCACCTCTTCTGACTTTCTCCTCAGCCATTGGGACCAAGAGAGAGAGAGAGAGAGACAGAGGTGGAGATGCCCACCTTTTCTGAAGGTAGGCGCAAAAACAAAGGAGGGAGCGGAGGTGGGAGATACCTCCAGCCGGGGGCTCTCTCTCTCTCTCTCTCTCTTGGTCCCAATGGCTGAAGAGAAAGTCAGGAGAAGAGGCGACTTTTTGTGCGCATGCTGGGGTCTTCAGACACGCCTCCGGACCCGAAGCGGGCCAGGTGCGGCGGCTCCGCCCCTTGGCCCACCCGCGGATTGGGGAGGGGAGAGGAGGCGGGTGGAGCGCCGGGGGATCGGTGGGCCGGGGGATCGGGAAAGGGAGCCGGTCATGGGGAAGGGATCGAACGCGGAGAACGATTGAGCGCCGGCTCTGCTCATGCACCCGGTGGCCGGGTGGAGCAGGAACGAGAGGGGCGAGGCGAGGCTCAAGGGCCCGGCCCCTTTGGGAAGAGGATCGCCCGGCAGCGAGGCAAGAAAGCCGAGGCTCCCCCCGGACTGCTAGGGCTGTTGTGAGCTGAGGGGGCGCTCCTCAAGTGGCGGTCGAGGGGCATTTATGGAGGTGCCTCTGCACCCCTTGCAAAAAAAAGTGTTCTGCGACTGCTTACTTCGCGTAATGGATGAGCCGCCCCTGATTGCAGCCCAAATAATTTTCTCAGACGTTATCTCTAACGTTCCAGCTCCGAAGCGATATATGTCTAAGAGACAATAACACTGATTGGATTTCAATATCACTCAAGGAAAAATCAGTCCAAACAGCTCACTTGAGGAATGGTTTTCCGAGGAGCATCTTAGGTAAATCCGTGGCAGGGCTGTGCTTGTTCGGGATACCTTTGTGCTCGATGTGCAGCCGTGGAGCGCCACCACTCTAGCACTTTGTTCCGCAGCCAAGGCCTGCAGCTTGACAGATAAGTAATGTTCTCCTCCCGCCTTTCCTTGTAAAACGGAAAGAAAGTGGGTAATTTAATATAGATGTGACAAGGAGGCGAGAGATGTCTGGCCTGCGTGGATTGCTGGATTCAGCTCGGATTTGAAAATATCCTTGACAACAAAGACAAAAGTTTCCAGTCTCGTGCAGCTGCTCCTCCTGCAAATACATCGGAGGATCTATAAAAAGAGAGAGAGAGAGACTTGGACCCTGTTCAGAGAAGGAGCTCCTTAAGCCAATGTGAGGTATTGATTTAGTGCAGAATTTGAGGATAAGGCCGTATCATACATTACACAGAGATGCTGCGCATCAGCAGTGAGCTGCAAAGCATCCCAGATCTCGGACGGGGGAGTTTATCTCTGCGGGAAAGGGTTATTAACACACCTTGCGTCCTCACTTAAAAGAGTTTTGGTATACACATAAATGTGGAGTCATTTTAAGCAACCAGACACAGTGAAGACATCTGCCCTTGCGCTATGCTACTCTGCTTCAGAGTATGCATGCCCAGTGTGGAACACATCTCATCACGCTAAAACAGTGGATGTGGCTCTTAATGAGACATGGCGCATTATCACGGGGTGCCTGCGCCCTACACCACTGGAGAAATTACACTGCTTAGCCGGTATTGCACCACCTGACATCCGCCGGGAAGTGGCAGCCAATAGTGAAAGGACCAAGGCAGAGACATCTCCAGCTCATCCCTTGTTTGGGTATCAGCCAGCACGTCAACGACTTAAATCAAGAAATATTGTTCTAAGATCTACATAGACACTCGCTGGAACACCTCAGCAAGCGAGAGTCCAAAAGTGGCAGGCCCAAACCCAGCACCTCAATCCGTGGGAGACTCCCCCCTGGGCACACAGAAGACTGGGCGACTTGGAAGGCGCTGAACAGACTGCGCTCTGGCACCACGAGATGCAGAGCCAACCTTCAGAAATGGGGCCACAAAGTGGAATCCACGACATGCGAGTGCGGAGAAGAGCAAAGCACTGACCACCTGCTGCAATGCAACCTGAGCCCTTCTGCCACATGCACCATGGAGGACCTCCTTGCGGCAACACCAGAGGCACTTCAAGGGGACAGAGACTGGTCAAAGGACATTTAACCAACTACCAAGTTTGCAAAATCTGTTTTTTTAGATCTGTTTGTTTGTTTTGTTCTGTTAGAAATGTAATACAATGGTCTGGTTGCTGATGACACGATAAATAAATAAACAGCTTCCAGAGTCCTTATTTTGCAAAGCAGTGTCTGTCAGATCTAGCATTCCTTCCATCAAGCTGCACCTAAGCTTGACAGAATCCGGGGTGCGGGGTCTACTTTGAAGACCTGATCAAAATGCATGCTTGGTTTGAAGGCAACAGGAGCAGAGGTTTATTGCTTTCAGGCCTGAAAGGATGTCTGCTACAGAGTTTGTGCTCAAAAGGATCAGCCATTAATAATAATAATAATAATAATAATAATAATAATAATAATAATAATAATCTATATAAATAAAAATGTAATGTTTGTTTGTGGGATTAACATAAATCAAAAACCACTGGACGAATCGACATGAACTTTGGACACAATACACCTAACAGTCCAGCAAGTGTCCATCCACCCTAAACACACACACACACAAAACCCCAGCGGAACAGACTTAAAAACTCAAAAAATACACCATATATATATATATATACACATACACTCATATACATATCATCATCATCATCATCACTTTATTTCTTAATTAGTCGCTCTCCACCAAGGTGCTCCGAGCGACTTACAATATGCACACATTCATACACACACACATATATATGCACAAACACTCACAAATATACACATATACACACATACATATGCATATACACATGCACACATACATATATACAGATACACATGCACACACATATACATATACACATGCATACACACATATCCACACAAATATGCTTATAGACAAGCACACACACAATATGCATGTATACATATTGTTGTTGTTGTTCATTCGTTCAGTCGTCTCCGACTCTTCGTGACCTCATGGACCAGTCCACGCCAGAGCTCCCTGTCGGCCGTCACCACCCTCAGCTCCTTCAAGGTCAGTCCAGTCCTTTCAAGGATGCCATCCATCCATCTTGCCCTTGGTCGGCCCCTCTTCCTTTTGCCTTCCACTTTCCCCAGCATAATTGTCTTCTCTAGGCTTTGCTGTCTCCTCATGATGTGGCCAAAGTATACATATAAACACACAAATACACAAATATGTACAGACATCTATATAAATAAAAATGTAATGTTTGTTTGTGGGATTAACAGAACTCAAAAAACACTGGGGGAATTGACACCAAATTTGGACACAAGGCACCTAACAACCCAATGTATGTCCTTCACAAAAAAAAAATGATTTTGTCATTTGGGAGTTGTAATTGCTGGGATTTATAGTATGCTTACAATAAAAGAGCATTCTGAACCCCACCAACGATGGAATTTAACCAAACTTGGCACACCGTTCTCCCATGACCAACAGAAAATACTGGAAAGGTTTGGTGGGCAGTGTCCTTTGGTTTGGGAGTTGTAGTTCACCTCCATCCAGAGATCACTGTGGACTCAAATAATAATGGATCTGGACCAAACTCTACACGAAGACTCAATATGCCCAAATGTGAACACTGGTGGAGTTTGGGGAAAATAGAATATTGACATTTGAGAGTTGTAGTTGCTGGGATTTGTAGTTCAACTACAAAGACAGAGCATTCTGAACCCCACCAACGATAGAATTGGGCCAAACCTCCCACACAGAATGCCCATGACCACCAGAGTCCGCCACAGCAACGCGTGTCGGGGGACGGCTAGTAGCTTTATAAACTAGCACCTTAGTATCCAGATGTCCTGGTCCTCAAGCACTCTCTGCTTTATTTCGAAAAATGCTGCACTCGCAGAGCTCAGGCGGTGTTGTATTTCAGTGTCAATGTTGACATCTGTAGACAGTCCATGTCTTGCAGGCGTAGAGCAGGGTTGGGAGGACAATAGCTTTATAAACAAGCCCCTTGGTATCCCTCCGGATGTCCCGGTCCTCAAACACTCTCTGCTTCATTCGGGGAAAATGCTGCACTCGCAGAGCTCAGGCGATGTTGTATTTCAGTGTCAATGTTGACTTTTAATTAAGACCAACATTAATATTTCCTTCCTGAGATCTCCCTTTCCTAATTTCTATCTTCTTTCCTTTCTTTTGAAGACTTCCATGTGTAAGAAGCAGCAGTGGGTGTCTTGTATTGTAGAGTCATTGCCGGTGTTGTTGTGAATGCTGCCTGCCTCTCGCGGCAGGCTTAAAGCCACTTAGTCCAGATTGGTCCTTTTGCCTCCCTGGGACTGACTCGCTCAGAGAAAAGCAATCCGAAAAGCGCCGGCTGTGTCGAGTATCAATTCCCTGGCGTCGTTCTAAAAGCCCTTTGATTCCCTCCAGCCTCCCCACTTCCACTTTTGGCTGCCTTTCCGTTGTTCTGATCCTTTAAATGTAGGAAGATATTAATAAAAGATGATTTAAACAATATGATCGGAGTTTTCCTCGACTGATTCTATGAGTCAATGGAAACTTTTCCTTCCAGTGCTGACAACTTTCAGAACCACTCGGAGGACCCGAGGAACACATTTCTCGTCGCAAGAACTGAACTCCGCAGTAGATTCTTCCAAAGATTCTTCCGCGCTCTACGTGGGGTTGCCCTTGAAGACTGCCCGGAAGCTTCAGATGGTCCAGCGCTCAGCAGCCAGGTTGCTAACGGGAGCGGCACTCAGGGAGCACACCACCCCCTTGCTGAGCCAGCTCCACTGGCTGCCAATTTGCTACCGGGCACAATTCAAGGTGCTGGCTTTAGCCTATAAAGCCCTACACGGTTCCGGCCCCACTTACCTCTCCGAACGCATCTCCACCTATGAACCGGCGAGGACCTTAAGATCGTCCGGGGAGGCCCTGCTCTCGGTCCCGCCGGCGTCACAAGCGCGGTTGGCGGGGACGAGAGACAGGGCCTTCTCGGTGGTGGCCCCTCGGCTATGGAATGCCCTACCAGTGGACATCAGGCAGGCCCCTTCGTTACTGGTGTTTCGGAGGAGGGTGAAGACGTGGCTCTATGAACAGGCATTTGGATAACTATGCAATGACAACTAACTCAGTAAGACGGCATTTGAACAAGGAACGGAAAAGGACTGTGAGAACGGGATCTGATTCTAATTGAGGCGTTGATGACTATGTGTGTTGTTTGTGTATGTGCGTCTTATATATTGTTTAGTGTTGCCCATTTTTATTGTAAACCGCATTGAGTCGCCGTCTCAGGCTGATAAATGCGGTATACAAATGGAGTAAATAAATAAATAAATAAATAAAGTGTGTTTGTGTGTTTTTCTCCTCGTGCTAAACAAATAGTTTGTGGTAATAGATGCGCGGCACAAATGTGCCTTTGAACTCACCAAGTCTTTCTTTCACTTGAGCCGTTTGCGAATTAATCAGTGTGAAGTCGAACATGACCCCCCCCCCCATAAGAGATAGTAACTTATAGTTTCCCAAGGACCAAGGACTAGCTTCGATCTCAGCGCTGCAGGACCCCATCCTTTGGCTCAGTGGACATCCCTAAACTCCTTTTTGTGACTTTGGACCTTCTGCCAAGTGTTTTGGACTTCAAAGGACTTGTTTTTACTAGGGCTGGGCAGTTTCGTTTCGTAATTTCGTAATTCGTTAAAAATTCGTTATTTTTTTTATAACGAAGCGATATTGAACCATTCAGGAGCAACTAAAAAACGAAACGAATTTTTCCAATTCGTTTCGTAATTGTTTCGTAATTGTTTCGTTATTGATTCGTTATTGATTCGTAAATGTTTCGTTATTATTTCCGCATGTCTGGTGCAAGTTTTAGGGTTGCTGTTTGTTTTCTCAGTGAAAAAAAATATAATTATCACACCAACAGTCAACAACAGAGGGAGAGGGAAGCTTCTGAAGTTTTTTTAGCGTATTGCGCAATCGCGGCTGCCATTAACGAATTGATTCGTAATTGTTTCGTAATTGTTTTATGATTTCCGAAATTTCGTAAATATCGAACTTTTTTTAAGGAAAATTTCGGAATTCTTTTAAATAACGAAACGCAAAAAACCCCTAAAAACGAATCGAGTTTAGAAACAAATTTTTCCGTGTTTGGATAGCCCTAGTTTTTACCTATGAATTCCCCCTGAATGAACTATGGACTCATGTTTTGCTGAAATCATTTCTGGCATTGGAGAGGGATTGGCCGGCGACTGCTGGAAGAAACTTTGGTTTCCTTGATGTTCAGTGACAGGCCGAGCTTCTCATACGATTCTGTGAAGGTGTTTAGAGTGGCTTACAATAGCAATATATGCCAGTGTTTCTCAACCTGGGGGGTCGGGGCCCCTGGAGGGGTCGCGAGAGGGTGTCGGAGGGGTCGCCAAAGACCATCAGAAAACACAGTATTTTCTGTTAGTCATGGAGGTCTCTGTGTGAGAAGTTTGGCCCAATTCTATCATTGTTGGGGTTCAGAATGCTCTTTGATCATAGCTAAACTATAAATCCCAGCAACTACAACTCCCAAATTTCAAGGTCTATCTTCCCCAAACCCACCAGTGTCCACATTTGGGCATATTGTTGGGGTTCAGAACTCTCCTTGATTATAGGTCAACTATAAATCCCAGCAAGTACAACTCCCAAATCTCAAGGTCTATTTTCCCAAAACCCCACGAGTGTTCACATTTGGGCATATGGAGTATCCATGTTTGTTCCAGATCTATCATTGTTTGAGTCCAATGCTCTCTGGATGTAGGTGAACTACAACTCCCAAACTCAAGCTCAATGCCCGCCAAACCCTTCCAGTATTTTCTGTTGGTCATGGGAGTTCCGTGTGCCAAGTTTGTCCCACCCTGGTCATTCCACAGATATATCAACCATTTTTCGTAGTTCCAACAGACCTCACTACCTCTGAGGATGCTTGCCATAGATGCAGGCGAAACATCAGGAGAGAATGCCGCTAGACCATGGCCATATAGCCCGAAAAAACCTACAACAACCCAGTGATTCAAGGCCAATGCCCACCAAACCTTTCCAGTATTTTCTGTTGGTCATGGGAGTTCTGTGTGCCAACTTTGGTTCAATTCCATTGTTGGTGGGGTTCAGAATGCTCTTTGTTTACAGGTGAACTATAAATCCCAGCAACTACAACTCCCAAATGACAAAATCAATCCCCCCGCCAACCCCACCAGTATTCAAATTTGGGCATACCAGGTATTTGTGCCAAATTTACTCCAGTGAATGAAAATACATCCTGCAGATCATTATTTACATGGTGATTCATAATGTTAGGGTTATGGTTGGGGGTCACCACAACAGGAGGAACTGTATTAAGGGGTCGCGGCATTAGGAAGGTGGAGAACTACTGATATATGCAAGGCTGGAAGAAGTTGGGAGTTCCAAAGAGAGCACAAGATCAGAATCCGAGAGTTGGAAGAGACTTGGTGGGCGATCATCCAGTCCAACCCCGTTCTGCCAAGAAGCAGGGAAATCGCATTCAAAGCACCCCCGACATTGCTCTGATGTGTTTAGGCCTGGGCTCAGCCAAAGGGAAGGAAAAAGGGGGGAGGGAGAGGAAAAAAGGAGCGAGGGAAGGAGGGGAGAGGGCCTTTTATTATTATTATTATTGCAAGACACACAAACAACAGGCAAAGGGAGGAGGGCACAGTTTCCTCCGCATTGCGGGGTATATCTGGGGTTCGTTTAAAGGGGCATGCCCTGCACTCCTCATTAGGGGGAAATGGGAGGTTGCAAAAGGGGGCATGCACTCATCCTTTTCCCATTGGGGTGTTTATGGGGGGTTGCAATAGTGCATAGGTTGCACACACCCTATTCCTACCCACATGTGGATTGGGGTTGCAAAAAAAGTGGCACACCTCTCGTTCCTGGGCATTGGGGGATATGGGAGGTTGCAAAAGGGGGCATTGGGGGCAAATATATCATAAATAAATAAAATAAAATATATATCCCTACCCAGTTGTCAATTGGGGTTGCAAAAAAGGGGCACACGCCTCATTCCTGGGCATTGGGGGATATGGGAGGTTGCAAAAGGGGGCATTGGGGGCAAATATATCATAAATAAAATTTTAAAAAAGGGTTGGACTGGATGGCCCATGAGGTCTCTTCCAACTCTTTGATTCTATGATTCTATGACAGATCTTGCTATACTGTGCCGCATTTAAAGAAATGTGAAAGAGCAGACCCGCTGTTGTGAGCATTTGCTAAAATCCATGCGCACCCAACCCTCATGCCGCACTCTGCCCAGTTCTAATAAGGAACCATTGTAGTCAGGGGATGAGATCACTTTGAAAAGCAAACAAGTTTAAATGGATCCATGCCTCCGGGGAAAGGGCAGCCAACGACCAGAGAGGAGTTTCCAGCGTGCATCGGAATTAGCTTTGGAAATGTCCCTTGCCAGGGGAGGGCACACCCTCGAATCCGGGGCCGTTGTGCCAAGAGGGGAAAATGGGCCCAGAGTTCAGGCCGAGAGGAGAAAGAAAGGCTCGTGGGATTTTGCCAAAATGGCCAGGCAGGAAACGTGGCCTGGAACGGAAGGCGTGAGGTGAGGGCTGCTCACTTTTTGGCCACAAAGAAGCCAAGTGAAGAAACTCCACCAGGAGAACTCTTTAATCGTGATACTGTTATTTGTTCTGTCGCGCGCTGGGCCTGTAAAGAATTTCCTTTAGAACAGGACGTGCAACCTTTGCCCAGCGGGAAGCCAGGGGGCCCAAGGAGAAGTTCTCAGAGGTTTTCCACCACAAATGATCTTTAGATGGCTTGTGAAATATAACAAAGTCTTTTATTAATGAACAATCAACAGAAACTTCTTTTGTCTTCAAAAGGTTAAACAAATGCTTCCAGGCTTTGTGCAACTGGTGGCTTCTAACTGTTACTTTTACTCTAAAGGAAAATCCCTTTCCAAACTTCTCCCAGGCTAACTGTGAACCTAAACCTAACTGATGTGGGCTCCACTACCGGGTTGATCTGCGTCTCAAAGCACCGAGTGGACCTACCAGTAGGCCTGTAGTCACTTCAGCTGGAGTTCTTGGATGTTCAAAGCTGTTTTTCCCTCCAAAATTCCTCAGAGCTTTAGGGCTGTTTCCCTGGGAACTGTAGAGGAGAGTCTACTGAACAAGCCAGTACCTGCCGCATATGTTGCTTAAGTTGCATTGACCGACCATCTGCGCCGGGTTCCATACTTCACACTTTAACAACACAATCAATCAATGCTAAAGCTTCCTGCCAAAATGTAACTGTAGAGGAGAGACTACTGAACAAGCCAGTACCTGCCGCATATGTTGCTTAAGTCGCATTGACCGACTATCTGCGCCGGGTTCCATACTTCACACTTTAACAACACACCCATTCAATGCTAAGGCTTCCTACCAAAATGGAACTGTAGAGGAGAGTGTACTGGACTAGCCAGTACCTGCCGCATAGGTTGCTTAAGTCGCATTGACTGACAGTCTGCGCAGGGTTCCATACTTTGCACTTTAACAACACAACCGTTCAATGTGAAGGCTTTCTGCCAAAATGGAACTGTAGAGGAGAGTCTACTGAACAAGCCAGTACCTGCTGCATACCAGTCCTGCCATCTGTTGAGGAGTTACGAAGGTGGAGACATTACTTTACATTCAACCCTTGTATATACCCTTTAACAGCTAATAGTATCTCTGGTGGCTAAGTAAATACATGCATGTTTACAATAAGGATTTTCAGATTCCATCTTGAGAATTTGATGTCAAGTGTTCAAATTGCCGCACTGTGGTCAGTTTAACTCTGCTCACTGTCGACTTCACCTTGTCACTCTTCCATAGAAAACCCTATTTTTTCTTGGGTTCTTGTGTGCTTCATTTGGACGGCATCCTGATGGTGGGCAGGGGCGGTTTGTCCATTACGCGAAGTAAGCGGTCGCAGAACACTTTTTTTTGCCAGGGGCGCAGAGGCGCCTCTGTAAATGCCCCTCGACCGCCACTTGAGGAGCGCCCCCTCAGCTCACAACAGCCCTCGCAGTCTGGGGGGAGCCTCAGCTTTCTTGCCTCACTGCCGGGCGATCCTCTTCCCAAAGGGGCCGGGCCCTTGAGCCTCGCCTAGCCCCTCCACCTGTCCACCGGGTGCGTGAGCAGAGCCGGCGCTCAATCGTTCTCTGCGTTCGATCCCTTCCCCATGACCGGCTCCCTTTCCCGATCCCCCGGCACTCCACCCGCCTCCTCTCCTCTCCCCAATCCGCGGGTGGGCCAAGGGGCGGAGCCACCATGCCTGGCCCGCTTTGGGTCCGGAGGCGTGTCTGAAGACCCCAGCGTGCGCACCAAAAGTCGCCTCTTCTCCTGACTTTCTCTTCAGCCATTGGGACCAAGAGAAGAGAGAGAGAGAGAGAGAGAGAGAGAGCCCCTCCGGCTGGAGGTATCTCCCACCTCCGCTCCCTCCTTTGTTTTTGCACCTACCTTCAGGAAAGGTGGGCATCTCCACCTCTCTCTCTCTCTCTCTCTCTCTCGGTCCCAATGGCTGAGGAGAAAGTCAGGAGAAGAGGTGACTTTGGTGCACACGCCGGGGTCTTCAGGCACGCCTTTGGACCCGAAGTGGACCAGGCAAGGGAGCAAATGCGGCAAGTGTAGTTACTGGGATGTATAGTTCACCTACAATCAAAGAGCATTCTGAACTCCACCAATGATGGAATTGAACCAAATATGGCACACAGAACTCCCACGACAAACAGAAAATATATATCTATGATTGGTTGGGGGGGGGGGCGTCAAAATACTGTTTGCTTACCATTGAAAATTACCTAGGGCCGCCTCTGGTCAAACAGAAAGTATATATCAATGATTGGTTGGGGGGGGGGGAACAGGCGGGCGGGCGCCAAAATACTGTTTGCTTACCGTTGAAAATTACCTAGAGCCGCCTCTGATGGTGGGCATGCTAGTTTTGTAAATCTGCAAAGGCAATGATATTTTGGATGACAGCCAGCTTGAAGCCTGCTGCGTCCTTCCCACACACATATGCGCACACACACTTCTTTGGCCCTTGACAACAATGTCTGGGAAGGAGGTTTTGCTGCAGTGTGAATGCCGCCACTCCCAAAGGAGAGGAGAATTGATGACTCTGCACAAGTTCCCTGCTGGCCATGGCTGCAGAGTGCTGAGTCACGGATAATATTTCCTGCTGATCTGTTCTCTCTGCAGCCGGCTTGCAAATGGTGGAGAGGTGAAGGGAAAGGAGACAGGCATCTGACTCTGTGGAGACCATCAGTTTCCCCTCCATGCTCCTTTCCTTCTCCTTTCCAGAGCACTTAATGCGTAGCCAGCTCCCCTTCCTCTGCCTATTGTTTCTCACGGTGTCTTTGTCTGAAATGCTCCAAAGTGCAGGCGTGCATCTCTGGAAAGGGGGACTTTGTCTGACCGACATGTGAGTCACGTCTACGAAAGCCTTTTGCAAAATTCACTTTGCTGCTCGAAGCACAGCAGCATCATGCGGAGGCATTGTGCACACAACCCCATTTGGAAACTGCAAGTCACTTTCTTGCAGTCCTCCTCATGTTACCTCCAAGCCACGCCCCCTTCTAATCTGTCAAGGAAGAATCATAGAATCATAGAATCAAAGAGTTGGAAGAGACCTCATGGGCCATCCAGTCCAACCCCATTCTGCCAAGAAGCAGGAATATTGCATTCAAATCACCCCTGACAGATGGCCATCCAGCCTCTGTTTAAAAGCTTCCAAAGAAGGAGCCCCCGCCACACTCCGGGGCAGAGAGTTCCACTGCTGAACAGCTCTCACAGTCAGGAAGTTCTTCCTCATGTTCAGATGGAATCGAACCCCCTGCCAAGAAGGAGGAATATTGCATTCAAATCACCCCTGACAGATGGCCATCCAGCCTCTGTTTAAAAGCTTCCAAAGAAGGAGCCTCCACCACACTCCAAGGCAGTGAGTTCCACTGCTGAACACCTCTCACAGTCAAGAAGTTCTTCCTCATATTCAGATGGAATCTTCTTTCTTGTAGTTTGAAGTAATTGTTCTGCGTCCTAGTCTCCAGGGAAGCAGAAAACAAGCTTTCTTCCTCCTCCCTGTGGCTTCCTCTCACATATTTATACATGGCTATCATATCTCCTCTCAGCCTTCTCTTCTTCAGGCTAACATGCCCAGCTCCTTAAGCCGCTCCTCATTGGGCTTGTTCTCCAGACCCTTGATCATTTTAGTCGCCCTCCTCTGGACACATTCCAGCTTGTCAATATCTCTCTTGAATTGTGGTGCCCAGAATTGGACACAATATTCCAGGTGTAGTCTAACCAAAGCAGAATAGAGGGGTAGCATTACTTCCCTAGATCTAGACACTATGCTCCTATTGATGCAGGCCAAAATCCCATTGGCTTTTTTTGCCGCCACATCACTCCGCTGTTACTCGAACTCCACTGGCTGCCACTCCCTCCTCCCTGTGGCTTCCTTTTTTTGCCGCCACATCACATTGTTGGCTCATGTTTAACTTGTTGTCCACGAGGACTCCAAGATCTTTTTCACACGTACTGCTCTCAAGCCAGGCATCATTGTCCCCCATTCTGTATCTTTGCATTTCGTTTTTCCTGCCAAAGTGGAGTATCTTGCATTTGTCCCTGTTGAACTTCATTTTGTTAGTTTTGGCCCATCTCTCTAATAAGCACCTATAGTTATACCCTGCTACCATCTCCCGCAGGACTTGGTGCGGCTTACAAGAGGCCGAGCCCAAATACATCATAAAACATAACAACAACAAACAATACAGACAATAAATAAACTCATAAACAAAGCAATAAACAGAATAATAACACCACGACACATTAAAAACCTATGGCAGGTGTTGAGATTAATTTCACAATTCAGCAGCAGATCAGTTGCACAACTTCAGTGCTTTCCAGTAGCTTCTTCCTGCACAGTATTTTCAGTCAACTGCTCCCACAGCCTGCAGTCACTCTGGAACTCTTTTACAGACACTTGAGCACATGACTGGCCATTGTCAGTTTTACTATTGTTTTCCCCTCCAATCTAGATGAAACTACAAACTTTCCACACCATACGGTTATATCTTGTCTTAGCAGACAGGTTCCTTTAATAAATTACACAGAGCCTTTGGCAAACAGCATCACAGCACAAGGAGAATACACTCTACATGACTTCCTTATATACAATTCTGTACAATTACACATAGCAATCTCTGATTGTTTCCCAACTCATTAACTTAACTCAGACCCAGGATTACATCATTCACAATCACCTGGACTAGGCCAGAACACATTCCCCAAATGAAGTTCTATATACAGTTAATGCATGACTCAGCATTTCCAATAGAAGCTTGAGCGGTGATGGCACAATCATCAGCATAGATGAAGCTCTCTGTCCCATCTGGCAGTGGCTGGTCATTTGTGTAGATGTTGAACATGGATGGAGCAAGCATGCTCCCCTGAGACAGGCCATTCTTCTGTTTCCGCCATCTGTTTCTCTGGCCCTGGAACCCAACAAAGAAGTTCCTGTTTTGTATCAGGGCAAGATGGATGGATGGGATCCTTGAAGTGACTGTGTTGACCTTGAAGGAGCTGGGGGTGGCCACGGCCGGCACATCATGCGAAGACAGGAAAGCTTAGAAAAGGGAATGATGCTGGAAGGAAAAAGGAAGAGGCGGCGACCAAGGGCAAGATGGGTGGATGGCATCCTTGAAGTGACTGGCTTGACTCTGAAGGAGCCCCTGGGGGTGGCCATGGCTGACAAAGAGCTCTGTCATGGGCTGGTCCATGAGGTCATGAAGAGTTGGAAGTGACTGATTGAATAAACAACATCATTTCCTCCGTAATGATGCAGATCCAGGTCAGGTGAGGGAGCGGGCTATTTCCCTGTGCCTTGCATTATGGGTTCCTAAAGGCATGTGGGTTGCCCCTCTGGGAAACAAGGACTCCCCTGTTCTTCTTGTGATCCTATATTCCCACCTCTATAGTCCTTTTGTTATAGAGCTAAAATTTAGGGGTCTTTGCCAGGAGGCAGAGACCAATTAGACTCATCAAAGAGTTCTTTTTCCCTGGCGAGACAGAGAAGCATCCCATATTTTTCCCTGATTTCCCAATGAAAAGTCTCACCAGTTGAAGAAAAGCCATCGAGGTTTAATGCGATTCAGCTGGAACGGATGCAAAGCTGCAATCATTCGCCAAAGCTAAGCATGAGGGGAGTACACCAATACAGTCATATTTATAGCAAATTCAAAGTTGCAGAGTTCAGACTCCCCGCCCCAGCTTCCCTGTTGTTCCCCGCCGTGATTGGGTGATGAGCGAACAGCTGGGAGGCGGCCCTCTCGCCCCCAGCGCCTCTGCACCAATCAGGAAGCTCCAGTGGTCCGTAGGATCCAATGGGGAGACCTCTGCCACCTGGTGGCAACAGCAAATCAAGAGAGAGGGAGGCGGGATGAGGGAACACAATAGAGTCTATGAATGAGTTTTGAAAAAAAGGAAATGCCATGTGGCCTGCGAGACAAAGGAAAAGTCTCAAAACAGGGCTAGTCTATTGTCCCTTGAGTGGCATGTGTGAGGAAAGACCAGATTTTTCCAGGCCAGCAAACAGGAAAACAATGAAGATAAGGCTGAAGTGATTGTTCTTTGATGAATTTACAGTAAAATTTAATCAGTGCGGAGGTGAGGGCTTTCCTAAGGCCCACTGATGTCCAGATAGGGAAATGGCCAGGGGTCTGCCAGGGGGCAAACAGCATTGTTGGGCAAACCTCCGAAAACAAAGCCATCTGCCAGTCTATTTTCCATGCAAAGGAAACCGTGGATTAGGGTCTTTGGGATGTCTGGAGCTCTGCAGTCCCTTGGTGGGATTTCCTCATGAGTATAGGGGAATAAAAGGTCAATAAAAAAGGGAAAAGCCTTTGCCATGAGGAAATCATGAAATATATATTATGTGTCCATAGTTCATATTATTCATAGAAAGGTGCATAAAGGGAAATCTATCCATGAGGGGGAAAGAGAGTCCCTTGTTTGTGAGATGGGGGACCATCAGGAGCCCAGGTGGGAAAATTCAAATACTTTCGTCGCATGTTTTCAGCAATAAATTGGTTACCTTCTGCTATAGACATATGAAAATAGGGCATAAAGCCTTGATTAAATGGTACACACCAAACTGACCAAGGCTTGACCCTTATTATCCAGCCAGCTGTCCTTGATGTCGAGCACCCCCCCCCCCAAATAAGGGATAGTGACTTATAGTTCTGCAAAGGGCAAGGGCACCAGACTACACAACAAGGGTTAAGTCTTGGTCACATTGCCAAGGCACTGACAACAACAAGGACCCCACGAGGCTTTTGGGAAATGGCTGGATCTTGGGACTTCTGCCCTTTGTGAGAGTTGTAGTTCCCCCAAGGACCGAGCGATGGATCATGTTATCTATCAATTCAGCGCCCATCCGCTGACTTCTACCAAGAGAGATAGCTCTTTGCTGCCTGACTTGGACTGCAAGCCACCTCCGCTACCACAAACCTTTCCCAGGGGCATGGGATTTCCAGTTCGTCTAATAAATCAATATTGTAATAAAATAATAAAGATGTGGGGTGGGAAGGGAAATTTTATATGAACTTTGTATAAGAAATTATTGTATGAAATGTAGTTTGTTCCCACCTTTCCCCCTTGACTTTTGCCCTACTCAAAGTGACCAGGAAATGTGGAAATGCCCGAGGGAGACCCCCTGCCTCCCTCGGAACTCATTTTTGATTGACTCATAAGGCATGGACAATGTAGCCATTTATGGTTTCCTCTGTCTCACCCTTGGAGTTGGCCCAGTGAGATGAGGAAGTCTATTTGGAATACGGACATTATGATTGATTTACAAAGGGCAGCGTTGATCCCCCCCCCCCGAGGTCCGCTTGGCCTGATCCTGTTTGTTTCCCTCACCAAAACCCCTCAAAGGACAATAAGCTGCATCGGCTGGAGACATTTTTCCTTTGTTTCGCTGAGCACATGGCTAGTTTCCATTGACTCATTCATGAACTCTCTTTGTGTTCTGTCGTCCCACCTCCCCTCTTCTGATTCGCTGGCCGGCGGGCGACAGGAGCCCTCCCCCTTGGATCCAGCACGCCCCTGAAGCTCCCTGATTGGTCCAGGAGCCCAGGGGATGGGAGGCTCCTCCCCAGCTGCCTGCCCTGTTGCCCAATCACAGTGGGGAACATCAGAGGAGCCGGGGCGGGAAGTTTGAACTCTGGGTGCTCCGGCATGCTTGTGGTGGAATGATTCCTGCAATGCATCCGATATCAGCTGAATCGCTAATAAAACACCTCAGTCGCTTGAAAAACTTCTTCCACTTTGGTGAGGATTTATTATTTTAACTATAAATATTTTTATCGCTGAAATTGGCTTTCTCTGGCCTCACCAAGGTTTATTAAGGACTCTCTTTGGTGCAGTCCTCGGGATCTCCCTAGCTGGGGAGATCCTCCTAAAAGTAGCTCGATATCATCCTTGTCCTTAGCAAAACTATAAGTTGTTCTCTCTAATGGGGGGTCATGTTCCACTTCACTTTGAGCTCTTTCAAAGAAAGGAAGCAATGAGCTTTGCGCACTGGTTGCTGGTATCGCCTCTCAGGTTCTCGTGCTGTCATTCAAAGGGCTTCCGAGCCAACCCTGAATGTGCCATCATTGCAATCAAAAACAAGGAAAATATGAATGTGTTGTTATTTAGAATACATACAGTTGGTTGCATTTGCAAAATAATTACATTTGCTAGCTAACTTGACCTTAGCCAAGTTAGCGACTAGCATGAAGAATCGGAGCCGCTCCGGATGTGTTGGGGGAAGGGCATTAAATTTTAATCTAAATGTTAATTTTTTAAATGGTTAAGCAGTTGGGAGCTCCTCTCACAAACATTCCCATGGCGTGGCATTGGGCATCAAGGCTCCTGCCTGAAAGAGCGCTTGAGCTCCTTTAGTACACAATTCACAGGAATCTCGGCTTTCTTTTCGTGATTTGCTCAAATGCAACACGTTTCTTGCTTGGATGGATCAATAGGAGAGGCTGGAAATGGGTTGCCAGGAGGTGGAGTCTGGTTTCTGGGGTCATAGAATCCTAGAGTTGGAAGAGACCTCCTGGGCCATCACCCAGTCCAACCCCATTCTGCCAAGAAGCAGGAATATTGCATTCAAAGCACCCCTGACAGATGGCCATCCAGCCTCTGTTTCAAAGCTTCCAAAGAAGGAGCCTCCGCCACACTCCGGGGCAGAGAGTTCCACTGCTGAACGGCTCTCACAGTCAGGAAGTTCTTCCTCATGGTCAGGTGGAATCTCCTCTCTTGGAGTTTGAAGCCATTGTTCCCTTGCGTCCTAGTCTCCAGGGAAGCAGAAAACAAGCTTGCTCCCTCCTCCTCCTCCCTGTGGCTTCCTCTCATGTATTTACACATGGCCATCATGCCTCCTCTCAGCCTTATCTTCTTCAGGCTAAACATGCCAAACACTTGTATTGCATTTTTTAACAAACAAACAAACAAAACAAAACAAAACACAAAGTTTGCAAGCTTGGTAGTTGATTGTCCTTTGACCAGTAGCTGGCCACTTGGTGTTACTATAAGAAGGTCCTCCCTTGTGCATCATGTGGCAGGGCTCAGGGTGCATTGCAGCAGGTGGTCAGTGGTTGGCTCTTCTCCACATTCGCATGTCGTGGATTCCACTTTGTGGCCCCATTTCTGAAGGTTGGCTCTGCATCTCTTGAGGCCAGAGTGCAGTCTGTTCAGCACCTTCCATGTCGCCCCTTCTGTGTGCCCAGGGGGTATCACCCACGGATTGTGGTGGGTTTGAGCCTGCCACTTTTGGACTCTCGCTTGCTGAGGTGTTCCAGCGAGTGTCTCTGTAGATCTTAGAAAACTATTTCTAGATTTAAGTCATTGACGTGCTGGCTGATGCCCAAACAAGGGATGAGCTGGAGATGTCTCTGCCTTGGTCCTTTCACTATTGGCTGCTACTTCCCGGCGGATGTCAGGTGGTGCAATACCGGCTAAGCAGTGTAATTTCTCCAGTGGTGTAGGGCGCAGACACCCCGTGATAATGCGGCATGTCTCATTAAGAGCCACATCCACTGTTTTAGGGTGGTGAGTGAAATGTGTTCCACACTGGGCATGCATACTCAGCAGCAGAGTAGCATAGCACAAGGGCAGATGTCCTCACTGTGTCTGGTTGTGATCCCCAGGTTGTGCCAGTCAGCTTTCGTATGATATTGTTTCTAGCACCCACTTTTTGCTTGATGTTCAGGCAGTGCTTCTTGTAGGTCAGAGCATGGTCCAGAGTGACTCCCAAAGATTTGGGTGCGCTGAAATGCTCCCGTGGGATTCCTTCCCAGATAATAATCCCCAGAGCTTGGGATGCTTGTCTGTTCTTGAGATAAAAGGCACATGTCTGTGTTTTAGATGGGTTGGGGATCAGCTGGTTTTCCCTGTAATAGGCAGGAAGAGCATCTAGAGCTTCGGGAAGCTTCTGTTCTACAATCTCAAAGCTCCCTGCTTGAGCGGTGATGGCACGATCATCAGCATAGGTGAAACTCTCTGTCCCTTCTGGCAGTGGCTGGTCATTGGTGTAGATGTTGAACATGGATGGAGCAAGCACGCTCCCCTGAGGCAGGCCGTTCTTCTGTTTCCGCCATCTGCTTCTCTGGCCCTGGAACTCAACAAAAAAGCTCCTGTTTTGTAGCAGGTTTCCTATGAGGCGGGTGAGGTGGTCGTCCTTTGTGATATTATACATTTTAATTGCATGTATTGTCGTGATTATTGCCTGTATTGTTGTGTTTGGGCTCGGCCTCATGTAAGCCACACCGAGTCCCTCGGGGGGATGGTAGTGGGGTACAAATAAAGTATTATTATTATTATTATTGCTTGATGTTCAGGCAGTGCTTCTTGTAGGTCAGAGCACGGTCCAGAATGACTCCTCCCAGGTATGTGGGTGCAATGCTGCAATTTTCCCGTGGGATTTCTTCCCAGGTAATAATCTTCAGAGCTCGGGATGCTTGCCTGTTCTTAAGGTGAAAAGCACATGTCTGTGTTTTAGATGGGTTAGGGATCAGCTGGTTTTCCCTGTAATAGGTGGTAAGAGCACCTAGAGCTTCGGAGAGCTTCTGTTCTACCATCTCAAAGCTGCCTGCCAAGCAGTGATGGCACGTTCGTCAACATAGATGAAACTCTATCCCTTCTTGCAGTGGCTGGCCTTTGTGTAAATGTTCACCATGGATGGAGCAAGCATGCTCCACTAATGGCACTTATTAAACCTCACTAATGACACTAATTAAATGTTATTTCTGTTGTTAACTCCCGTGTATGGTGAAAACATGTGTGAGGCTGCAAAGCTTGGAGTACCGGATGAACCTGACTGAAAAGTTATGTGACCCTTTCACCTCCTGTCTTGCGTCTAGGAAACCATTGCATTGCATCTCACACCCAGGGGCGGCTCGTCCATTACGCGAAGTAAGTGGTCGCAGAACACTATTTTTGCCAGGGGCGCAGAGGCGCCTCTGTAAATGCCCCTCGACCGCCACTTGAGGAGCGCCCCCTCAGCTCACAACAGCCCTAGCAGTCCGGGGGGAGCCTCGGCTTTCTTGCCTCGCTGCCGGGCGATCCTCTTCCCAAAGGGGCCGGGCCCTTGAGCCTCACCTAGCCCCTCTCGTTCCTGCTCCACCCAGCCACCGGGTGCGCGAGCAGAGCCGGCGCTCAATCGTTCTCCGCGTTCGATCCCTTCCCCATGACCGGCTCCCTTTCCGATCCCCCGGCGCTCCACCCGCCTCCTCTCCTCTCCCCAATCCGCGGGTGGGCCAAGGGGCGGAGCCGCCACGCCTGGCCCGCTTGGGTCCGGAGGCGTGTCTGAAGACCCCAGCGTGCGCACCAAAAGTCGCCTCTTCTCCTGACTTTCTCTTCAGCCATTGGGACCAAGAGAGAGAGAGAGAGAGAGCCCCTCCGGCTGAAGGTATCTCCCACCTCCGCTCCCTCCTTTGTTTTTGCGCCTACCTTCAGGAAAGGTGGGCATCTCCACCTCTCTCTCTCTCTCTCTCTTGGTCCCAATGGCTGAGGAGAAAGTCAGGAGAAGAGGTGACTTTTGGTGCACACGCCGGGGTCTTCAGGCACGCCTCCGGACCCAAAGCGGGCCAGGCAAGGGAGCAAGTGCGGCAAGTGTAGTTACTGGGATGTATAGTTCTCCTACAATCAAAGAGCATTCTGAACTCCACCAATGATGGAATTGAACCAAATATGGCACACAGAACTCCCACAAACAGAAAATATATATCAGTGATTGGTTGGGGGGGGGGGGGGCAAAATACTGTTTGCTTACCGTTGAAAATTACCTAGGTTCGCCTCTGCTCACACCAGTTCAAGACTTTCCTACAAAGCAAATGCAAGAGGCATGTGCTAAGCCGGATGCCTTGCCTCTCTCTCCTCCAGATTGTTGGCACAGAAATGCATTATGTTGATCATGTTAAAAAAAATCCCTTTGCCGGCAAATGTAGTAATGCCTAATAAATTATGTAAAGTATTGCAACACACGCTGCACCAGTGTGACTGTTTCGATAGACTGTAATTGTTTTCCAGCGCTTACCCTGTCAGTTGGCCTGGTTTCCAACTGAGGGAGAAGTGAATAACAAGCCCATCAGCATGCAAAGTGGAGAACAGGGGAGCGCGGTGCGCGGCCGCCAGCCGAAGAAGAGATTAACATGTGCCTGAAGTGAAGGGCTGGCACTCCTTGCTTTCCTCTTTCTCGGCACCATTAAGAACGGCTTCCCTTCCACTCACAGTGTCGTTGCCTTCAGCTGACCCATTTACTTCTGCAGAGTCAAGGCATGTGAAGTCTTAACTCTGCCTTTGTTGGGACTCAGCCTGTTTATGAACCTGAGCCTGAATCTCTGATTGTATTGCCTAATGTTGAATGCAAATGTTGATGCAAAGTTTGGATAGTGAGGCTGAAGGGATCAATGAGGAAGAGGCTCAAGATGGAGACACTCTGGGCAGTAAAAATCCTACAGACTTTGATTCAGAGGCTTCAAGGGAAAAGCCAAGTTCTCATGCATGATCATCAAGTTTGCAGACGACACCAAATGGGGAGGGAGAGCCAAGACTCCAGAGGACAGGAGCAGAATTCAAAACAATCTTGACAGATTAGAGAGATGAATGGCCAAAACTAACACAATGAAGTTCCACAGTGACAAATGCAAGAGACTCCACTTTGGCAGGAAAAACAAAATGCAAAGAGACAGAATGGGGGACGATGAGGCCTGGCTTGAGAGCAGGACGTGTGAAAAAGATCTTGGAGTCCTCGTGGGGAGGAAGGGGAACATGAGCCAGGAATGTGATGTGGCGGCAAAAAAAGCCAATGGGATTTTGGCCTGCATCAAGAGGAGCATAGTGCCTAGATCTAGGGAAGTCCTGCTCCCCATGCTCTATTCCGCCTTGGTTAGGCCACACCTGGAATATTGTGTCCAATTCTGGGAACCACAATTGAAGGGAGATATTGACAACCTGGAATATGTCCAGAGGAGGGCGACTAAAATGATCAAGGGTCCGGAGAACAAGCCCTATGAGGAGCGGCTTAAGGAGCTGGGCATGTTTAGCCTGAAGAAGAGAAGGCTGAGAGGAGATATGATAGCCATGTATCAATATGATAGCCATGTATAAATATGTGAGAGGAAGCCACAGGGAGGAGGAGGGAGCAAGCTTGTTTTCTGCTTCCCTGGAGACTAGGACGCAATGGAGGAATGGCTTCAAACTACAAGAGAGGAGATTCCATCTGAACATGAGGAAGAACTTCCTGATTGTGAGAGCCGTTCAGCAGTGGAACTCTCTGCCCCAGAGGAAGTGTGGTGAAGGCTCCTTCTTTGGAAGCTTTGAAACAGAGGCTGGATGGCCATCTGTCGGGGGTGATTTGAATGCAATATTCCTGCTTCTTGGCAGAATGGGGTTGGACTGGATGATGGCCCAGGAGGTCTCTTCCAACTCTAGGATTCTAGGATTCTATGATTCTAATAACGAATTGAAACAATTTGCCCATTTTTCCGAATTATTTTCATATGTCTGGTCAAGGTTTACAATCTCGCAGTTTCCCTGACCCCCCTGGCGACAAGCGGCTATGTGGCAGGGCGAGGTGGGCGTGGCCATGCCCAGCTCTTCCGGAAGGCCACGCCCCATCTGGCCGTCAAGAAGAGCTGGGCGTAGCCACGCCCACCTCATTCCCCTGCCTGCCATCCATCGCCCTTTGTAGTCACACAGAGAAGGGAAACTGCAAGATTTTAAAAGTAATCTTGCCGTTTCCCTTCCCTGTGTGACTGCAAAGGGCGATGGATGGCAGGCAGGGGAATGAGGTGGGCGTGGCTACGCCCAGGTGACTGCAAAGGGCCGATGGATGGCAGAGGAATGAGGTGGGCGTGGCTATGCCCAGCTCTTTCCGACGGCCAATGGGGAAACCGCATTGTCGCTTGTCGCCAGGGAGGCCAGGGAAACTGCGAGATTTTAAACTAACGGATGAGGGGCACCGTTAACAAAGCTATTCAGATTTTTGCTATTTCCGATCTTTTTTTCAAGAAAAATTGAGAAATAATTTTTAAATCGAAACGTCAGTGCCCCCTATATACGAAACGAGTTTAGAACCATTTTTTTCTTGATCAACCAAGCCTACTGGTCGGGTCGATGATAACAGCGGCAGTTTGGAGATAAGCCAGAACCACAGGGAGGCTCAATGTCTACGTAGGTCCGAGAGAATCCGACAACTGAAACCAAAGATTAGAGTGAGCCGGAATCAGTTTTTGGGATTTAAGAATGCCCGTGAGGGGGATTTCCTCAGACCAATAATAATAACATAACACTTTATTTGTACCCCGCTACCATCTCCCCAAGGGACTCGGTGCGGCTTACATGAGGCCCAGCCCACAATACAACAATAAACAATAACAACAATAATACAAAAGCAATAAATAACTCATAAGCAAAAGAAGCAAAAACAATAACAGTTACACAACGCATGTAAAAACCAATGGCTGGGCCAAATACAATAATTAAGATTTAAAAAATAATGCTGGGCATGAACAGGTAACATGTAATTGGGATACAGGTTTTGGAGAGGGGAGAAATGTGCAGACAATCTAAAGACATTATTAAAGTGCGTTTGAGGACATATTGCTGGGAGTTTAGGAGGAGCCACGTTTTCAGGCTCCTCCTAAAGACTGCCAGAGTTGGGGCTTGCCTAATGTCCTTGGGGAGTGAGTTCCAGAGTCGAGGGGCTACCACTGAAAAGGCTCTTTCCCTCGTCTCCACCAATCACGCCTTCCATGGTGGCGGGAGCATGAGCAGGGCCTCTCCAGATGATCGAAGAGATCATGTGGGTTTGTACACAGAAATGCGGTCACGCAGGTAGGCGGGTCCCAAACCATTTAGGGCTTTGTAGGTAAGCACCTGCATCTTGAATTGGGACCAGTAAGTGAACGGCAGCCAACGGAGCTCCTTAAACAGAAGGGCTGACCGCTTCCTGGAAGGAACTCCAGTTAAGCAACCTGGCCGCCGCTAACATTGTTTAGTATCAAGTACAAACCTCCTGGGTTTTCCAGTTTCCAGTGGTCTGGTCTCTAAGGGAATTTCTGGCTTCAAGTGAGATTAGCAAGGGCTAATCTGTTCATGGATTTCTGTTGAGAGTTTTCTGGACATTACTGCTTTGGATTTTCTGCAAGCTTTCTGGACATTGCTGTTTGCTGTTTCTTTTTGGCTTTTTTACCTTTGGACTTCAATCTATATTATATTCATCATGCAATAAAAAGGATTGCATTTTTCCTAAACCAAGGTGTATTAATGACAAGAGAACCCTGTTTCCAGCTCTGGAGTCCACGTTTTGCAGGCATAGAGCAGGGTTGGGAGGACAATAGCTTTATAAACAAGCTCCTTGGTATCCCTACGGATGTCCCGGTCCTCAAACACTCTCTGCTTCATTAGGAAAAATGCTGCACTCGCAGAGCTCAGGCGGTGTTGTATTTCAGTGTCAATGTTCACTTTGGTGGAGAGGTGGCTGCCAAGGGTGTGGAAATGGTCCACATTTTCTAATGTAATGGACATTTGTCCGCCTGTCTTCCCAAGAGATTTGCAGGATTTTCCGGAGGCAGCGCTGATGGAATCGTTCCAGGAGTTGCGTATGATGTCTGTAGACAGTCCACGTTTTGCAGGTGTATAGCAGGGTTAGGAGGACAATGGATTTATCAACAAGCCCCTTGGTCTCCCTACAGATGTCCCGGTACCCAAACACTCTCTGCTTCATTCGTAAAAATGCTGCACTTGCAGAGCTCAGGCAGTGTTGCATTTCTGTAGACAATCTGTAGACAGTCCACATTTTGCAGGTGTAGAGCAGGGTTAGGAGGACAATGGATTTATCAACAAGCTCCTTGGTCTCCCTACGGATGTCCCAGTCCTCAAACACTCTCTGCTTCATTCGGGAAAATGCTGCACTCGCAGAGCTCAGGCGGTGTTGTATTTCTGTAGACAGTCTGTAGACAGTCCACGTTTTGCAGGCGTATAGCAGGGTTGGGAGGACAATCGCTTTATAAACAAGCCCCTTGGTCTCCCTATGAATGTCCCGGTCCTCAAACACTCTCTGCTTCATTCGAGAAAAGGCTGCACTTGCAGAGCTCAGGCAGTGTTGCATTTCTGTAGACAATCTGTAGACAGTCCACATTTTGCAGGTGTAGAGCAGGGTTAGGAGGACAATGGATTTATCAACAAGCTCCTTGGTCTCCCTACGGATGTCCCAGTCCTCAAACACTCTCTGCTTCATTCGGGAAAATGCTGCACTCGCAGAGCTCAGGCGGTGTTGTATTTCTGTAGACAGTCTGTAGACAGTCCACGTTTTGCAGGCGTATAGCAGGGTTGGGAGGACAATCGCTTTATAAACAAGCCCCTTGGTCTCCCTATGAATGTCCCGGTCCTCAAACACTCTCTGCTTCATTCGAGAAAAGGCTGCACTTGCAGAGCTCAGGCAGTGTTGTATTTCAGTGTCGATGTTGACTTTGGAGGAGAGGTGGCTGCCAAGGGAGCGGAAATCATCTTTCTCCGAAAACCCTATCCTAATTTGCCTTACCTTGTTCATGCCCAGCACTTTTAATTTTCTAATTTTAAATTCGAATTATTACACTTGGCCCGGCCATAGGTTTTTAAATGCTGTATGTTTTGATATTGTTATTGTTTATTGCTTATTGTGTATTTTCTGTTTTGAGTTTATTTTAACTGTTTTGTATTGATTATTGTTATTGCTTTTGTTTATTGATGTGCTGTGGGCTTGGCCTCATGTAAGCCGCACCGAGTCCCTTGGGGAGATGGTAAAGTTTCATTATTATTATTATTATTATTATTATTATTATTATTATTAATGGTCAACATTTTCTAATGTTATACCATTAAGCTGTATTTCTGGCATTGGAGTGGGATTGGCCAAATACTGAGCCAAATACTGAGAGACAAAGTTCAAAGGGGAGGAAAAAGAGAAACAATAAAGTTGGAGCAGGAGCATCATTGCTACTTTCCTTAAAACGAAAGCGATGGACAATAGGGCTGGGCAACCACGGAAAAAATTGTTTCTAAACTCGATTCGTTTTTAAGGGGTCCATCACGTTTTGTTTCTTTAAAGAATTCCGAAATTTTCCTTTTAAAAATTTCGAAATATACAAAATTTCGTAAATTTCGAATCGATTCGTTAATGGCGGACCGATTGCGCAATATGCTAAAAAAACCTCCAAATATGCTAAAAATATGCTGAAAAAACCTCCAAATGGGACGGAACTTCTGAAGCTTCCCTCTCCCTCTGTTGTTGACTGTTGGTGTGATAAAACAAACAACAACTATAAAACTTGCACCAGGCATGCAAAAATAATTACGAAACAATTTCGAAATAATTACGAAATAAATTGAAAAAATTGTTTTGAATCTATTTAACTCCTCACACTATTCCAAAATGGCTCAATATCGGATCATAAGCTAATTTAAATACGAATTAATAACGAATTACGAAATTAACGAACGAAACCATGGTAAAGTTTCATTATTATTATTAATGGTCAACATTTTCTAATGTTATACCATTAAGCTGTATTTCTGGCATTGGAGTGGGATTGGCCCAATACTGAGCCAAATACTGAGAGACAAAGTTCAAAGGGGAGGAAAAAGAGAAACAATAAAGTTGGAGCAGGAGCATCGTTGCCACTTTCCTTAAAACGAAAGCGATGGACAAACCTTGTCGAGAGCGTTTCCTGCTCGCACCGAGCCCTGTATCGTGTTGGTTCATTTCCTTCCCATTGAACTAAAATGTATATACAGAGGCCCTTTAATACCCCGTTATAGTGTATCCCAAAGTATTCGGGCCTGAGACTATTACTGATAAAGAAACCGCAAGCATATTTGCAGAGACTGAATGTCTATAAAGAGACGATCAAGGGAGTCTCTTGAGAAAATAAAGTCCCATATCAGATTATGTTGTGAAAGGGCTGAAACCCGTGTGCTCAGCTCAATTACGGCACCGATTGTGTGCGAGGAGAGGAAGGGGGGGGGGGGTCCTTAAAAAAAAAGGAGACAGTCCTGGTTTGTATCACGCCATCATTCCTTAAGCCCGCGAACATTAAATAAATTAAAATGTAAGATAAGGGTCATTTGGCACAAAACAAGCTCGGCGCTGTATATAAAAGCTTTGGATAATAATTAGAGGGGATTTAGTCGTATAATCAGTTAATATTAATATGCATTATTCAGAGAGTCTGTGATGGGCTTGTGTATCCATAGCAAAGGCACAGTGTCATTGAGAGAAGC
Source organism: Anolis sagrei ordinatus (assembly GCF_025583915.1). Classification (NCBI taxonomy): domain Eukaryota; kingdom Metazoa; phylum Chordata; class Lepidosauria; order Squamata; family Anolidae; genus Anolis; species Anolis sagrei. The sequence continues at coordinate 35,161,072 of NW_026844478.1, read as the reverse complement.
CGCGTTGGAGAGGCTTCAGGTTGGGAGGCTTCCCAGTTCATACCTGTTACTGTGTCTGTGGGGTGTTTTCAATCATTTCCCATCTCTGTGGTTCGGCGTCTTTGGCCTTTCCTAGACTTACTTAGGCAAACCCTTGTAATTCGAGGATGATAGTCCTCCAAGTGTAGTGTCCTGGCGGTGGGTCTATAGGTGGCTGAGGAGCCCTATTCTTGATCTGCACCTTCTCCCACAGTGAGAGCATACGTTTCCAGACGGAAGGCAGTCCCGGTCAAGGTTGACTTGACACGTCTTCCTCTTGGCATGTTTCTCTCTTTCGCCTTCCATTCATGCCTCTTCAAATTCTACAGCACTGCTGGTCACACCTGACCTCCAGCTCTAGCTCAAAGGCCAGGGCTTCCCAGTTCTCAGTGTCTATGCTACAGTTTTTCAGGTTGGCTTTGAGCCCATCTTTCAATCTCTTTTCCTGTCCTCCAACATTCCGCTTTCCGTTCTTGAGTTCAGAGTAGAGCAACTGCTTTGGGAGACGGTGGTCAGGCATCCGGACAACGTGGCCGGCCCAGCGGAGTTGATAGCAGAGGACCATCACTTCAATGCTGATAGTCTTTGCTTCTTCCAGAACGTTGACGTTTGTCCACTTGTCTTCCCAAGAGATTTGCAGGATTTTCCGGAGGCAGCACTAATGGAATCGTTCCAGGAGTTGCATGTGACGTCTGTAGACAGTCCACGTCTCACAGGCATAGAGCAGGGTTGGGAAGACAATAGCTTTATAAACAAGCCCCTTGGTCTCCCTACGGATGTCCTGGTCCTCAAACACTCTCTACTTCATTTGGAAAAATGCTGCACCCGCAGAGCTCAGGTGATGTTGTATTTCAGTGTCAATGTTGATGTCTATAGACAGTCCATAGCAAGGTTGGGAGGACAATAGCTTTATAAACAAGCACCTTGGTCTCCCTACGGATGTCCCGGTCCTCAAATACTCTCTGCTTCATTTGGAAAAATACTGCACTCACAGAGCTCAGGCGGTGTTGTATTTCTGTAGACAGCCTGTAGATAGTCCACGTCTTGCAGGTGTATAGCAAGGTTGGGAGGACAATAGCTTAATAAACAAGCACCTTGGTCACCCTACGGATGTCCCGGTCCTCAAACTCTGCTTCTTTCGGAAGAATGCTGCACTCGTGTTGTATTTCGGTGTCAATGTTGACTTTGGTGGAGAGGTGGCTGCCAAGGGAGCGGAAATGGCCAACGTTTTCTAATGTGACACCATGAAGCTGTATCTCTGGCATTGGGGAGGGATTGGCTGGTGACTGCTAGAACAGCACTTTGGTTTTCTCAATGTTCAGTGACAGGCCGAGCTTCTCGTATGCTTCTGCAAAGGTGTTGAGAGTGGCTTGTAGGTCTTCTTCTGAATGCGCACAGACGATGTTGTCACCAGCATACTGGAGTTCTATAACAGATGTTGTTGTGACCTTGGTTTTGGTTTTCAGTCTGCTAAGGTTGAATAGCTTGCCATCTTTCCAATTGATGATTTCCACTCCGGTGGGAAGCTTCCCATCAACAAGATGAAGTATCATAGTGTTGAAGACGAAGCATCAAGTTGGGGCAATAACACATCATTCCTGTTTGACACCTGATTCCACTTTAAATGGGTCACTTTGGGAGCCACTGCTGTCTAAGACTGTTGCCATCATGTCCTAGACGGAGCTAACTTAGTCACATTCTTTCATGCCTTGGTAGCTTTGCTTTTAGGCTACTGCAAAGCACTCTACATGGGGCTGCCCTTGAAGAAGACCAGAAACTGCAGTCAGTGCAAATGCAACAGCTAGACATGTGTTTCTCAACTTTCCTAATGCCGCGACCCCTTAATACGTTTCCTCCTGTTGTGGTGACCCCCAACCAGAACATTATTTTCATTGCTACTTCATAACTGTCATTTTGCAACTGTTATGAATCGCCATGTCAATATCTGATATGAAGGATGTGTTTTCATCCACTCGATTAAATTTGGCAGAAATACCCGATATGCCCAAATTTGAATACTGGTGGCTTTGAGGAGGAGATTGATTTTGTCATTTGGGAGTTGTAGTTGCTGGGATTTATAGTTTGCCTACAATCAAAGAGCATTCTGAACTCCACTAATGATGGAATTTAACCAAACATGGCACACAGAACTCCCATGACCAACAAAAAATACTGGAAGGGTCTGGTGGGCATTGACCTTGAGTTTGAGAGTTGTAGTACACCTATATCCAGAGAGTACTGTGAACTCAAACCATGATGATGGATCTGCACCAAACTTGGCACAAATATCCCATATGACCAAATATGAACACAGATGGAGTTTGGGGGAAATAGACCTTGACATTTGGGAGTTGTAGTTACTGGGATTTATAGTTCACCTACAATCAAAGAGCATTCTGAACCCCACCAACGACAGAATCAGGGCAAACTTTCCACACAGAACCCCCATGACCAACAGAAAATACTTAAGGCCATCCAGTCCAACTGCCTTCACCAGGGCAAGAAAGCGTAATCAAAGCCCTTCTGACAAAAAACAACCTCTGTGAATGTTTGCCATAGATGCAGGCAAAGTGTCAGGAGAGAATGCTTCTAGAACATGGCCATATAGCCCGAAGAAACCTACCACAACCCAGTGATTCCAGCCATGAAAGCCTTTGACAACACAGTATCTTGATATTGTATTGTCAAAGGCTTTCATGGCCGGAATCACTGGGTTGTGGTAGGTTTCTTCGGGCTATATGGCCATGTTCTAGAAGCATTCTCTCCTGACGTTTTGCCTGCATCTATGGCAAACATTCACAGAGGTAGTGAGGTCTGTTGGAAGTAGGAAAAAGGGTTTATATATCTGTGGAATGACCAGGGTGGGACAAAGGACTCTTGTCTGTTGGAGCTAGGTCAGAATGTTTCAACTGACCACCTTGATTAACATATAATGGTCTGACATTGCCTAGAGCAATCTTTTGTTGAGAGGTAATTAGATGTCATTGTTTCTTTCCTCTCTGTTGTTGTGCTCAGGGGCGGCTTGTCCATTACGCGAAGTAAGCGGTCGCAGAACACTTTTTTTGCCAGGGGTGCAGAGGCACCTCTGTAAATGCCCCTCGACCACCACTTGAGCGCTCCCTCAGCTCACAACAGCCCTACCACTCCGGGGGGATCCTTGGCTTTCTTGCCTCGCTGCCGGGCGATCCTCTTCCCAAAGGGGCCGGGCCCTTGAGGCTCGCCTAGCCCCTCTCGTTCCTGCTCCACCTGGCTCAATCGTTCTCCGTGTTTGATCCCTTCCCCATGACCGGCTCCCTTTCCCGATCCCCCGGTGCTCCACCCGCCTCCTCTCCTCTCCCCAATCCACGGGTGGGCCAAGGGGCAGAGCCGCCGTGCCTGGCCCTCTTCGGGTCCGGAGGCGTGTCTGAAGACCCCAGCGTGTGCACCAAAAGTCATCTCTTCTCCTGACTTTCTCTTCAGCCATTGGGACCAAGAGAGAGAGAGAGAGAGAGCCCCTCCAGCTGGAGGTATCTCCCACCTCCACTCCCTCCTTTGTTTTTGCGCCTACCTTCAGGAAAGGTGGGCATCTCCACCTCTCTCTCTCTCTCTCTCTCTCTTGGTCCCAATGGCTGAGGAGAAAGTCAGGAGAAGAGGTGACTTTGGTGCACACGCCGGGGTCTTCAGGCACGCCTCCGGACCCAAAGCGGGCCAGGCAAGGGGGTAGTTACTGGGATGTATAGTTCACCTACAATCAAAGAGCATTCTGAACTCCACCAATGATGGAATTGAACCAAATATGGCACACAGAACTCCCACAACAAACAGAAAATATATATCAATGATTGGTTGGGGGGGGGGGGCGCGCCAAAATACTGTTTGCTTACCGTTGAAAATTACCTAGGGCCACCTGATTGTGCTGTTGCAATTTTAGAGTTTTTTTTTTAATACTGGGAGCCAGATTTTGTTCATTTTCATGGTTTCCTCCTTTCTGTTGAAATTGTCCACATTTGTGTGGATTTCAATGGCTTCTCTGTGTAGAAAATGTCTTTAGAACATGGCCATATATCTTGATATTGGATGCTGAAATGGGCGCCAGGATGGATGCTCCCGCGATACCATGCGCCAGCCACCAAAGACACAGTGAGCTTCCACGACTTCCAGATGAACCCTGCCTCCATGTCCTGGAGACATTTTCAACTGTCCAACTTATTTAGCATCTCGGGGCTTCTGAAGCCATCTCGAATATTGGACGGAGAGGCTGAGAGCAGCTGACCTCCTTCTTTTCCTTGGTGCCGTCTCCTGCCGACAGAGAAACATTCATTGGATTGTGCTGCTAATGAAGCCCTTTTTATGGACTTGAGAAGTATTGCTTAACCCTTGTTTGTGCTTTCCACAATACACATGCTTCACTTATGCACATGTTTACAATGTGAGACCCAAACACTACAAATGGGAAATGTGCACCAAAAGTCGCCTCTTCTCCTGACTTTCTCTTCAGCCATTGGGACCAAGAGAGAGAGAGGGAGAGAGCCCCTCCGGCTGGAGGTATCTCCCACCTCCGCTCCCTCCTTTGTTTTTGCGCCTACCTTCAGGAAAGGTGGGCATCTCCACCTCTCTCTCTCTCTCTCTCTTGGTCCCAATGGCTGAGGAGAAAGTCAGGAGAAGAGGTGACTTTTGGTGCACACGCCGGGGTCTTCAGGCACGCCTCCGGACCCAAAGCGGGCCAGGCAAGGGAACAAGTGCGGCAAGTGTAGTTACTGGGATGTATAGTTCACCTACAATCAAAGAGCATTCTGAACTCCACCAATGATGGAATTGAACCAAATATGGCACACAGAACTCCCACGACAAACAGAAAATATACATCAGTGAAAGAGAAAAATTGTTTCTAAAATCGATTTGTAATTGGGGTGTTTTTTTGTTTCGATATTTAAAATAATTACAAAACTTTCCCCCCAAAAAAGTTTTGGTATTTAAGAAATTTTGTAAATATTAACGAATTTTTAGAATATTTTTGGTATTTCTTAAGAATAATATTAAAATAATATTAAAAAATATTTTAAAATGGAAAATTAACCAAAAAATGGCCCAAATGTGGACCAAACACAGGCAGGAGACAGCAAATGAGAGCACACACCAACAGAAGAGTCTTTTCTTTTTTAGAATATTTTTTAAGAATAATATTAAAATAATATTAAAAAATAATATTAAAAATAATATTAAAAATATTTTTAAATGGAAAATTAACCAAAAAATGGCCCAAATGTGGACCAAACACAGGCAGGAGACAGCAAATGAGAGCACACACCAACAGAAGAGTCTTTTCTTTTTTAGAATATTTTTTAAGAATAATATTAAAATAATATTAAAAAATAATATTAAAAAATAATATTAAAAAAATATTAAAAAATATTTTAAAATGGAAAATTAACCAAAAAATGGCCCAAATGTGGACCAAACACAGGCAAGAGACAGCAAATGAAGCAAGCAGCACTCACAGCAGCAAGGAATGAATCCAATCCCAGTTGCTAGCAGCCAAGCCAACCCAATGCAAACTCCCTCGCCCTCTGCAGCAAGCTACGGGCCGCGCGGAGCCGCTTTGAAAGGGCTCGCCGGCCAATCAAAAACAAACAGCCACGGACCCATGGTGCACTGCTTGGGAGCGCCGGATTGGCTCCCAGGCACCAGCACTCCAGCAGCCTCCACCCCATTAACGAAACGAGCGGAAGCTCGTTAAATCTATGGGGGTTGCCGGTTCGATATTTTAAAACCCTTCCGGGTTTGAAAATGTGTTTTGATATCGCTTCGGAAATGCCAAAAATAACGAATTAATAACGAATTAACGAATTAACGAACGAAACCGCACAGGCCTAGTACTTAGCTAATTTGCTTGGTGGTTTGGGGGGGGGGGCTCAAAATACTGTTTGCTTACCGTTGAAAATTACCTAGGGCCGCCTCTGGATGATATCCTGGAATGTATAGAGAGAGAGGGGGGGGGCTGTCTGGAAGGGCCCTCAAAGCAGCTGTCGTGCTTTCAGCGCCTGTGAGTTTGTCATTGGTGAAGGACAGAAGACGCAAGAACCGTGTTTTCCATCTTTGTTTGCATTTGGCGGATTCACGGTGGAGTTTATTGATGTATTGCGACTCTTAAAAATACAGAAAAGGTGCTGCGACCTCCTGCCCTTTCCGCCTTCCGTTTGCTTTGTTAATATGTCCGTGAAATATCCCGCCGTCCTCTTCCTTCGCCTCCCCGGGGCCCTGGCCCTTTCATCCCCCCATAAGTCCAGATTAATTCCTTCCTTTCCCCACAGCCCTGCGTTGCTTCTTCTCGAGGTGTGGTGGGGCTTAGAGGCGCGCAAAGGGAGCCCGCGACGAGGAGGGGAAGAAGTTTCCCGATTCCGCCTTGCAGGGAAAGGTTGAGTTCTCAGACGATCACCTCTGATTTTTATTATGCATGCCCATGGAACGCGATGCGGGACGAATGACTGATTAGAGCTCATGTTTAGCTAAATTAACATCTCAAGTCCATTTTTATGGCTAAATCTCCGCTCATCATAATCTAAAAGCAAATATTTGCCTTTAATATCTCTGATTTATGCATAGAAGACCACAGGCCGTTCATTTCCCTCTTAATTATTATTATTTTTTAAAAACTGCTTTCAGGCAGAAAGTCAGCGCCCGCTGCGTTTTATATTATTCTCCGCAACTCATTTTCCCGCGTTTCTTTAATAAATGAAACATCTAATTAATCTATGTTCTGTGAACGCTTACTGTTTCAACTCTCTGGGCTCATGAAAAGGGCCGAGCAAAAGTGGGAAATGTCTCCAATTTGTGGCATATCGGGGGAAAAGGGGGACGTGAAATTATCTTTTTCTATCCCCAAATGTCTCTGGAAATCAAGGGCGAGCATATCCACTGCATAAAAAGAACTCAGTGAAAGACATTTCTATTGGAGGGAGTTTGAAAAAATGCTTGGTATCTCATCGGAAGAGGGCAGGTTCGCTATAAACAATTTTGCGAAAAGACACGTAAGTTTTTAGCATTTAAAAATATCAGGGAAAGACCCCATCTATATATATGAAATTGTTCCTGTCATAGAATCATAGAATCCTAGAATCCAAGAGTGGGAAGAGACCTCCTGGGCCGTCATCCAGTCCAAACTCATTCTGCCAAGAAGCAGGAATATTGCATTCAAATCACCCCTGACAGATAGCCATCCAGCCTCCCTTCTGCTAACCCTTTGAGAAGCAAAACAACCACCTCCTCCTCTTCCCCCTCCTCCTCATAGAATCCTAGAATCAAAGAGTTGGAAGAGACCTCCTGGGCCATCATCCAGTCCAACGCCATTCTGCCAAGAAGCAGGAATATTGCATTCAAATCACCCCTGACAGATGGCCATCCAGCCTCTGCTTTAAAGCTTCCAAAAAACAACCACCTCCTCCTCTTCCCCCTCCTCCTCATAGAATCCTAGAATCCAAGAGTGGGAAGAGACCTCCTGGGCCATCATCCAGTCCAACCCCATTCTGCCAAGAAGCAGGAATATTGCATTCAAATCACCCCTGACAGATGGCCATCCAGCCTCTGTTTAAAAGCTTCCAAAGAAGGAGCCTCCACCACACTCCGGGGCAGAGAGTTCCACTGCTGAACGGCTCTCACAGTCAGGAAGTTCTTCCTCATGTTCAGATGGAATCTCCTCTCTTGTAGTTTGAAGCCATTGTTCCCTTGCGTCCTAGTCTCCAAGGAAGCAGAAAACAAGCTTGCTCCCTCCTCCCCTGTGGCTTCCTCTCACATATTTATACATGGCTATCATATCTCCTCTCAGCCTTCTCTTCTTCAGGCTAAACATGCCCAGCTCCTTAAGCTGCTCCTCATAGGGCTTGTTCTCCAGACATTTTATCATTTTAGTCACTCTCTTCTGGACACATTCCAGCTTGTCAATATCTCTCTTGAATTGTGGTGCCCAGAACTGAAACATTCACACCTAGCTCCAGCAGAGAAGAGCTCTTTGCCCCACCCCAGTCATTCCACAGATATATAAACCCATTTTCCTATTTCCAACAGACCTCACTACCTCTGAGGATGCTTGCCATAGATGCAGGCGAAACGTCAGGAGAGAATGCCTCTAGACCATGGCCCTATAGCCCGAAAAAACCTACAAGAACCTAGTATTCCTTCTTTCCTTCCTTCCCTTCTTCCCCTTATCCTCTGTCTTTCTTTCCTTCCTTCCTTTCTTTTCTCTTCTGTTCTTTGTTTCCTTCCTTCCATCCTCCCTTCCCTTCCCTTCCTTCCCTTCTTTCCCTTCTCCTACTATCTTCCACCTTATCAAACATTGTTGTCTCTTCAAACTACAAGAGAGGAGATTCCATCTGAACATGAGGAAGAACTTCCTGACTGTGAGAGCCGTTCAGCAGTGGAACTCTCTGCCCCGGAGGGAGTGTGGTGGAGGCTCCTTCTTTGGAAGCTTTGAAACAGAGGCTGGATGGCCATCTGTCAGGGGTGCTTTGAATGCAATATTCCTGCTTCTTGGCAGAATGGGGTTGGACTGGATGATGGCCCAGGAGGTCTCTTCCAACTCTTGGATTCTAGGACTCTAGGACTCTTGACAGGAACGAAGTATCCAGAAGCAAAATGTCTGCCTGACTACAAAAATGTGTTATTTGCATGAGGGAGAAGAAATTAGATAAGCGCACACGATGATGAATTGCATGAGCAGAACAAGCCCCCTCCCCTCCCCCAGCCCCACTTAATGAGGATTTTGTCAAGAGTTTTACAGGAAGTGCCAGATGAGTCTTAATGCCTTTGCATTTTAGTATTTAGATTCTTTACAGCGTTCAAAAGCAATTTAGGAAATATTACCATAGCAAAAAGATGCTCCAGAACAGTAATGCGCAAGGACTCGCTGGGGAATGCCGACTTGCTGGGGAAGCTCTCGCAGTAAAAATGCTGTAAATCTTATATAAGTCACTCAATGAATAAGAGGAAGACAAAAATAATTATCAAGATAATGTTCAAAATCCTTTAAGCATTCGGGGATTGGCAGAGCATTACAGCAGAATTCCCTGCTATCTGAACCAAGGCTATCCGAAATGCACAGAAGTTTAAAAGAGAGGCGGTTCATAGAATCCTAGAATCCTAGAGTTGGAAGAGACCTCGTAGGCCATCATCCAGTCCAACCCCATTCTGCCAAGAAGCAGGAATATTGCATTCAAAGCACCCCTGACAGATGGCCATCCAGCCTCTGTTGAAAAGCTTCCAAAGAAGGAGCCTCCACCACACTCCGGGGCAGAGAGTTCCACTGCTAAACGGCTCTCACAGTCATAGAATCCTAGAATCCTAGAGTTGGAAGAGACCTCCTGGGCCATCCAGTCCAACCCCATTCTGCCAAGAAGCAGGAATATTGCATTCAAATCACCCCTGACAGATGGCCATCAGCCTCTGTTTAAAAGCTTCCAAAGAAGGAGCCTCCACCACACTCCCTCCGGGGCAGAGTGTTCCACTGCTGAACGGCTCTCACAGTCATAGAATCATAGAATCCTAGAGTGGGAAGAGACCTCCTGGGCCATCATCCAGTCCAACCCCATTCCGCCAAGAAGCAGGAATATTGCATTCAAAGCACCCCTGACAGATGGTCATCCAGCCTCTGTTTCAAAGCTTCCAAAAAAGGAGCCTCCACCACACTTCGGGCAGAGAGTTCCACTGCTGAACAGCTCTCACAGTCAGGAAGTTCTTCCTCATGTTCAGGTGGAATCTCCTCTCTTGTAGTTTGAAGCCATGGCTCCATTGCGTCCTAGTCTCCAGGGAAGCAGAAAACAAGCTTGCTCCCTCCTCCCTGTGGCTTCCTCTCACATATTTATACATGGCTATCATATCTCCTCTCAGCCTTCTCTTCTTCAGGCTAAACATGCCCAGCTCCTTAAGCCGCTCCTCATAGGGCTTTTTCTCCAGACCCTTGATTGCTCCCTCCTCCCTGTGGCTTCCTCTCACATATTTATACATGGCTATATCTCCTCTCAGCCTTCTCTTCTTCAGGCTAAACATGCCCAGCTCCTTAAGCCACTCCTCATAGGGCTTGTTCTCCAGACCCCTGATCTGCTCCCTCCTCCCTGTGGCTTCCCCTCACATATTTATACATGGCTATCATATCTCCTCTCAGCCTTCTCTTCTTCAGGCTAAACATGCCCAGCTCCTTAAGCCACTCCTCATAGGGCTTGTTCTCCAGACCCCTGATCTGCTCCCTCTCCCTGTGGTTTCCTCTCACATATTTATACATGGCTATCATATCTCCTCTCAGCCTTCTCTTCTTCAGGCTAAACATGCCCAGCTCCTTAAGCCACTCCTCATAGGGTGTGTTCCAGACCCTTGATCATTTTAGTTGTCCTCCTCTGGACACATTCCAGCTTGTCAATATCTCTCTTGAATTGTGGTGCCCAGAATTGGACACAATATTCCAGGTGTGGTCTAACCAAGGCGGAATAGAGCATGGGGAGCAGGACTTCCCTAGATCTAGACCAATAATGGGCAACCTTTTGAGCTTGGTGTGTCAATACTCGCCAAAAAACCGAGCATAACTTGAGTGGGGTGTCACTTCGAGAAAAACCCATAATTTCATGATATTTATAGTTTAATAACAAAAATATATTATTGTAATATATAACTGTATTTAATAAACCAAAAACTAATTATTTAAGTTACCTGCTTTTTCTATAATGTCATATATCTCGGCATTATAGAAAAATGCTGGTGTAGGAGCCGAGGATGAAATGTCCTTCTTGGGATGCGGCCCCATCTTCTCTGTATGTGGCCGCATGCGGCTGTGTGTCATCGAAAATGGCTACGCGTGTCAGTGCTGACACACGTGTCATAGCTTCGCCATCATGGATCTAGACACTAGACTCCTCTTGATGCAGGCCAACATCCCATTGGCTTTTTTGCTGCCACATCACATTCCTGGCTCATGTTTAACTTGTTGTCCACGAGGACTCCAAGATCTTTTTCACACGTCCTGCTCTCGAACCAGGCATCGTCGTCCCCCATTCTGTATCTTTGCATTTCGTTTTTCCTGCCAAAGTGGAGTCTCTTGCATTTGTCCCTGTTGAACTTCATTTTGTTAGTTTTGGCCCTTCATCTCTCTAATCTGTCAAGATCCCTTTGAATCCTGCTCCTCTCCTCTGGAGTCTTGGCTCTCCCTCCCAATTTGGTCCCATCTGCAAACTTGATGATCCTGCCTTCTCGCCCTTCATCTAAGTCATGAATGAAGATCCTGATCAGGACCGAGCCCAGGACGGAACCCTGCTGATGGCCCTCCTCTCGTCCCTTCTTTCCAGGATGAAGAGGAGGAAGCCTTGGGGAGAATCACCCTCTGGGTTCGTCCATTTAACCAATTCCAGATCCACCTCCCCGTAGTTCTGCCTCGCCCACCTTGGACTAGTTTCCTTGCCAGAAGGTCGTGGGGGACCTTGTCCAAGAAGGCCTTCCTGAAATCCAGGCACGCTCCATCCACGGCATCATTCCTCACATCTACCCAGCTTGGAACTCTTCGTTTCGTTCAACACTTTCCGAATGGGGAAAGATCCAAGAAACACTCTGAAGTTTAACCAATTAAAAACCAATCAATTAAAGTATAACATTAAAACAACATGTTGTGGCTGAGATGTTCTGTGATGATGAGGATGATGGGATTCAGATTCCTGGCTCTTTTTCTGTGCCTCAGATCTCTGGGCCTGCGGGTCCCACAGACAGCACAGACAGTGCAGAGTCAACATCAACACAGCGCTTCCCAAGAGAAAGGAGATAACGAACAGGTGGGGAGGCATTTGCCTCCTTCCCACGCTGATACTGAAAGCCTTGATAGTGACCTGACCCGGCAAGCTCGTCTTGCCAATTAATTTCTAAGTTCTCTGACTCATGGCTTTAAGAAAACCCAATCTTGCCAAAGTCGTATCCAGTCCCAGTCCCACTTCAAAGGTCAGGAGGAGTTCTCGCCTGGTGGGCAGACGAGAGGCCAGCTCGGTGAAAGGTCATCGCAATGATTTCATGTAATGTTTCCATGTTAGAAAGGTATTTAGGCTTCTTGCAAACCAAGGGAAAGTGTCAGTTCAACGTAGCTTATTAGCCTGAAAGCTTCATGAAATAATCTTAGACTGGAAAGCAGTACACTTGGGATTTCTTACATTGATTCATGAGGCAATTGTTTCATTGCTTGTACCTGGGACTCTGGTTTGAACTTGGCCAATAGGATTGTGTCTCCTGCTTTTAACTGAAGATCTTTGGAGCTATATTCTGCATTTAACCTTAATCTTTGGAACTTTGCACTGCTTATTCTTTCTTTTGACTTGGATTTTTTTCTTCAGTAAACTATAAAACTATAGCTCTTGTGTGGTGGTGTTTGGAAGCAAGGTGAAGCTTACTCTGAGTTGTGACACAACAGTTAAAAGCCTAATGGCGATGACTCCTGTGCATCTGGCTCGGCATAGGAATTGATCGTTGATTTGCAGATGTTTTCCAAATCAGCCAGGAGTGGAATGCTCTTTAAGAAAACGACTGTGACCACTGATGAATAGACCTTAAGCTTGACTTCCTTGTTAACCAGTTGGTGTGGTTTTGGTTCAAAGTCAGCTCAGCAGTTTACCAAAACAATTAATTTCTAAGTTCTCTGACTCATGGCTTTAAGGAAACCCAATCTTGCCAAAGTTGTATTCGGTCCCCGTTCCACTTCAAAGGAAAGTGTTTCCAAGGCTGCAGAGTTAAAGGAAACTTGGTCAGGATGTGAGTTTGTACAACCAAAAGAAGTGCCTTGAAATTTTCCCGAATCTGTGCTTGTGTGGATGATATTCTGACCCTGGAATTTGAATTAATTTTCCTCTCCGTGCAGTTCACTCCAGTCCCACGTAAAGCCTGCCGATGGCTTCCCTTTCAAGTGCCTTGAAATGACTCAGGGCGAGGAGGTCTTCCAGACTCTCTGGGTGGAGGGTTTGAATAGATTCGGAAGTGCAGTCCTACGGCTTCGACTTGAGGAAAGGATGGCATTCATACATGTGGTATGATGGGACACAAAAGGAAAAGAATTTTGGTAACCATCTTATTAGGTCGTCGACCAAATTGCCAATATCCGCTGGATAATGGAGAAAGGCAGGGAGTTTCAGAAAAACATCTACTTCTGCTTCATTGACTATTCTAAAGCCTTTGACTGTGTGGATCATCATAAATGGTGGCAAGTTCTTAGTGGGATGGGCATCCCAAGCCCCCTTCCCTCTCTCCTGAGGAATCTGTACAAGGACCAAGGAGCAACAGTCAGAACTGACCACGGAACAGGAGACTGGTTCAAGATTGGGAAAGGCGTACTATGGCAAGGCTGCATCCTCTCACCCAACCTTGTTAACTTGTATGCAGAACACATCATGCGAGGATGTGCGGGGCTTGAGGAATGCAAAGCTGGGGTGAAAATTGGAAGAAACATTAACAACCTCAGATATGCAGATGACACCACTCTGATGGCCGAAAGCGAGGAGGAGCTGAGGAGCCTTCTAATCAAGGTGAAAGAAGAAAGCGCAAAAGCTGGGTTGCAGCTAAACATCAAAAAAACCAAGATTATGGCAACAAGAATGATTGACAACTGGGAATAGAGGGAGAAAATGTGGAGGCCGTGACAGACTTTGTATTTCTAGGCGCAAAGATTACTGCAGATGCAGACTGTAGCCAGGAAATCAGAAGACGCTTACTTCTTGGGAGGAGAGCAATGTCCAGTCTCGATAAAATAGTAAAGAGTAGAGACATCAGACTGGCAACAAAGATCCGCCTAGTCAAAGCCATGGTATTCCCTGTAGTAACCTACGGATGTGAGAGCTGGACCTTAGGGAAGGCTGAGCAAAGGAAGATGGATGCTTTTGAGCTGTGGTGTTGGAGGAAAGTGCTGAGAGTGCCTTGGACTGCGAGAAGATCCAACCAGTCCATCCTCCAGGAAATAAAGCCCGACTGCTCACTGGAGGGAAAGATACTAGAGACAAAGCTGAAGTCCTTTGGCCACATCATGAGGAGACAGGAAAGCCTAGAGAAGGGAATGATGCTGGGGAAAGTGGAAGGCAAAAGGAAGAGGGGCCGACCAAGGGCAAGATGGATGGATGGCATCCTTGAAGTGACTGGACTGACCTTGAGGGAGCTGGGGGTGGTAACGGCCGACAGGGAGCTCTGGCGTGGGCTGGTCCATGAGGTCACAAAGAGTCGGAGACGACTGAACGAATGAACCACAGGTCGTCGCTGATAAGAGTATGGGAACAATATAAAAAATACTTATTTGTAAAAACCCCTCAATGGATTTTGCCCTTACAGGCAAACCAAAGAAAACTTTTGGGTTGGACAAGTTGGCCGACATATAAGGATATGCTGTGTAAAAAAGGAGATACTTATGAACTGAAAACACAAGAGGACATTGCAAAACAATTTAGAAATGCATCATGGTTTCAATACAGGCAAGTGAAGGATGTATTTAGCTCTGATAAAAAGATTGGATTCGGAGACAAAGATGATTTTTGGGACAAAATACAAAGTGGAGAGAAAAAGATAATTACAAAAATTTATAATAAATTAATAGAATGGGCGACAGAGAGGGAAGTGGTAAAAGATTCGATGGTTCGATGGGCTAAAAATATTGGGAGAACAATTTTACTTAGAGAAGGGGAAGAAATTTGGACTATAAGAATAAAATATACGTACGCATCAGACCTACAAGAAAATTGGCTTAAATTGCTACATAGATTTATTTATTTATTTATTTATTTATTTATTTATTTATTTATTTATGCACTTGTATACCGCTAATATCTCAGCCTAAATCGGCGACTCATTGCGGTTTACAACACTTAAAAAACAACAATATTCAGTTTAAAAGCATAAAACACATATACAATACAAATTATTGGGCCACCAATAACAATCCAATGCATCTCGTAACTGGAATCGCAATCCAAATTCGTCGTCCATGGTTACCAGTCCTTTGATCATCAGAATTCATTGCACCGGGTTAACCGAATGCTTGTTCAAACATCCATGTCTTCAATCTTTTCCGAAACACCATCAGCGAGGGGGCTGATCTTACCTCTATAGGGAGGGCGTTCCAAAGTTGAGTTGATCCCATAATCTAAATCAATCTCCTTGCGATTACTCTTTACTTTGAACAGTGTACGAAATGTCCAGTACAGCTTGAATATGTTTTAATGGTTTTTAACTGAGAATTTTAAAAAATACTGT
>NW_026844478.1:35123803-35140156 GCF_025583915.1 Anolis sagrei ordinatus | reverse complement strand
AGGAGTCACCCAGTAACACCTTCTGAGACCGACCCTCGAGGAATGAGCGGAGCCACTGCAGAACAGTACCTCAAATACAATAAATACAATAAAAAAATATTGAATATGGAGTTCCCATTAATGCCAGAGATGTATTTATTGGGTATGTTCGACTCAGACATATTTAAGGATAAAAATAAGGAAAAGCTATTCACCTTCTTTGCTACGGCCACAAGGATAGTTTTTGCCAAACTGTGGAAACAGGATAAGATACCCTCAAAAATGGATTGGATTGAGAAAATTATTGATATTAAGGATATGGACGAGTTAACATATTGGTTAAGGCAAAATAATGGACGCGGTATAAAATCAACAGACTGGAAAGCGTTACAAGATTATATTGAAAGAAAAGACTGGTTAAGTTAAGTTAAATAAGAGAGATAGAAAGAATATACACAGTCTCTTTCCCTCAATATATAAATAAATCAAGTTAGGAAAGAGGAAAAAGAGGGAAAGAAAAGATAGAAATATGGACTATGGTTATGTAAGAAGAAAGGAAGTCACACTAGGGTGATGGTTTGTTTATGTTTTTGTTATGTTTTTTTTGTTTGATGTTGGTTTTATTTATGTGACATTGTGGTGGTGGTGATATTTTGTGAGTGTTTTATTGTAATACTTTGGTGAAAACTAATAAAAATCTATATGAAAAAAAAAGAAGTGCAGTCCTAGCACTGAAGTGGGCCAGACAGGGAAGGGGATCAAAACAGCCACAGAATCCATAAGACTGTTCTGTCGCTGCTGGGCCTGTATTTAGTTGGCTTTAAATATAGGATGTTTAACCTTTGCCCAGCGGGAAGCCAGGGGGCCCAAGGAGAAGTTCTCAGGGGCTTCCTCTACAAAAGAATCTTCAGAAGGGTTGAGAAGTACAACAAAGTCTTTTATTAATGAAATCAAACAGGAACTGCAAGGCTTTCTTGATAAAGTATTGGTTCTCTCAATCTTGTCCACAGGGGACAGGCACTATCTTCAATAACTCTTATTTAAAGGAAAATTCCCCTTTCTAACTTCTCCCAGGCTGACTAAAATCCAACCCTCGTTGATGCGTGCTCCGCTACTGGGCCGAACTGCTTCTTGGACGCCGAGTGGACCTACCAGCAAGGCAGTGGGTGTTCTCCAGCTGGAGTACTTTAGTCTTTAAGGCTGTTTTCCTGGAAACTTTTAAAGCTGTAGGAATGCTTTCCTGGAGTTTCTTAGGAGACTCTCAAAGCTGTTCTCCCCTGGATTGCTTAAAGCTGTGGGAATGCTTCCCTGCCTTCTTTCCCTGGAGATTCTTAAATTATTATTATTATTATTAACTTTATTTGTATCCCGCTAGCATCTCCCGAAGGACTCGATGCGGCTTACACGGGCCGAAGCCTCAAAACACAATACAATAGAAAACATAACACAACAATAACAAAGCAAATCAAAACAATTAAGCAAAGTAACCACAATGACAAAACATCAAGACACTATTAAAAACTGGTTCGGCCAGCGCAATGGGGTACAGGGTTAAAAGTGCTGAGATGGCAGGAGGAACGTAGGATTAAAGTGCGGTGTGCAGCCACATTAGTTGTGCCAAGGTGCATCTAGGACTTAGGATGGGGATTCCTAATCTGCGAAGGCACATCGGAACAGCCAAGTTTTTAGGTTCCTTTTGAAAACTGCTAGAGTAGGGGCCTGACGGAGCTCTTTTGGAAGGGCATTCCAAAGTCGGGGGGCCGCCACAGAGAAGGCCCTGTCCCGCGTCCCCACCAAGCGCGCTTGCGACGCAGGTGGGATCACGAGCAGGGCCTCCCCAGATGACCGGAGCGAGCGTGTGGGTTCGTAGGTGGAGATGCGGTCACGCAGGTAGGGTGGTCCCAAACCGTTCAGGGCTTTGTAGGTGAGCACCTGCACCTTGAATTGGGCTCGGAAAATAAATGGCAGCCAGTGGAGCTCCTTAAACAGAGGGGTAGACCTCTCTTGATAATGAGCTCCAGTTAGCATCCTAGCTGCTGCCCGCTGGACCAATTGAAGTTTCCGAGCCGTCTTCAAGGGCAGCCCCACGTAGAGCGCATTGCAGTAATCCATTCTAGAGGTGACCAAGGCGTGGACCACCCCGGCCAGATCAGCCTTCGCGAGGTACGGTCGCAGCTGGCGCACAAGTCTCAGTTGTGCAAAGGCCCTCCCGGACACCGCCGACGCCTGAGCCTCAAGTGTGAGCGAAGAATCCAAGAGGACACCCAAACTGCGGACCTGTGGCTTCAGGGGGAGTGTAACCCCGTCCAACACAGGTTGCCACCCTATACCCCGATCCGGTTTACGATCGACCAGGAGGACCTCTGTCTTGTCGGGATTGATCTTCAGCTTGTTCTTCCTCATCCAGATCGACACAGCGGCCAGGCACTCGTCCAGCACCCGAGAAGCCTCCTTGGAGTTAGGTGGAAAGGAGTAGTAGAGTTGTGCATCATCCGCATAAAGATGGCACCCAACTCCAAAACTCCGGATGACCTCTCCCAGCGGTTTCATGTAGATGTTGAAGAGCATGGGCGACAAGACAGAGCCTTGCGGGACCCCACAGGTCAAAGGCCAGGGGTCCGAGCAGGCGTCTCCCAGCTTCACCATCTGGGTACGTCCCTCCAGGAAGGTTGAAGCCTTTGTACAGGGGAAGTTACACACATCCTATACATTGGCTAACCTGGCTGAGACTAACTAACAAAATGGCTCACTTCCCTCCAAAGCCCAAAAAGGGGGCGGGACTAGGGAACCTAATAATAATTGACAAGCAATTGACCCAATAACTGCAAAGTAAGGAAAGCCATCTAACTGCAAAGGCATAGAACTTTAAAATACATGCAGTAATCAACAAATAGCAAGATAAGCTGGAGCTCCTGGTGCGGCTGTCCCAGAACAAAGACCCCACTGACTCATCTTCGTGATTTTTGGAAGCTGAATTTATGACTGTTCAATCTTCAAAAATGCAGGAGCATCAGCTCACACAGGGTCATTGCCATCATCGGTTATTTTTCTAGTTTTCTTGAAGATTTAACCAGGAATTCCGAGGAATCTTGGCCAGTACAGGGAATTAAGAGGTCTGGTCTTTTCGGCCTGGATTTGGAATTGAAAGTGGATTGCATTTTGCCCATGTTTTCTTTGTAGTCTTTCTCTCGCTTCTAAGTGTTGTCTTTCATGGAGAGCAAAGATTCGGGAACACAGGCCCCTTCTACACTATCGTATTATTATTATTATTTATTTTATTTATTTATTTACTGCGCTTGTAGACCGCCGTTCTCAGCCCTGGGGCGACTCACGGCGGTGTACAACGTGTAAAATCAGGTACAATTTCCAACATAAGCAATATCAAAAACAACATTAAACAGCATCACTATCAATAATACAATTCGCGACGTCTCATCATTGAATCACAATCCAAATCTCATTATCCATGTTCCGTTCCAATCGTCATTGCCAATTGTTGCAGCATTTACTCAAACGCCTTCTCAAACAACCACGTCTTTAGTCTCTTGCGGAATGTCATAAGGGAGGGCGCCAGTCTGATGTCCACAGGGAGGGTGTTCCACAGCCGGGGGGCCACCACCGAGAAGGCCCTGTCCCTCGTCCCCGCCAGGCGTGCCTGTGAGGCAGGCGGGATCGAGAGAAGGGCCTCCCCGGACGATCTCAAAGTCCTCGTGGAGATGCGGTCAGACAGGTATTTTGGGCCAGAACCGTTTAGGGCTTTGTAGGCCAACACCAGCACCTTGAATTGGGCCCGGTAGCAGATCGGCAGCCAATGGAGCTGGAACAGCAAGGGCGTTGTGTGCTCCCTGCGTCCCACTCCTGTTAGTAACATGGCTGCCGCACGCTGGACTAGCTGGAGCTTCCGGGCCGTCTTCAAGGGCAGCCCCACGTAGAGAGCGTTGCAGTAGTCAATGCGGGATGTGACCAGAGCGTGTACTACCGTGGCCAAGTCAGACTTCCCGAGGTACGGGCACAGCTGGCACACGAGCCTGAGCTGTGCAAATGCTCCCCTGGTCACCGCTGAGACCTGGGGATCCAGGCTCAACGATGAGTCCAGGATCACACCCAAGCTGCAAACCTGCGCCTTCAAAGGGAGTGCGACCCCATCCAGCACAGGCTGTCACCCTGTGCCCTGTTTGGCCTTGCGACTGACCAGGAGTACCTCTGTCTTGTCTGGATTCAATTTCAATTATTATTATTATTATTATTATTATTATTATTATTATTATTATTATCTTTATTTGTACCTCGCTAGCATCTCCCGAAGAACTTGATGCGGCTTCCAAAGGCCAAGGCCTCAAAACACAACATAACAATACAAAACCTAAAGCAAATTAAAAACAGTTAAAGCAATATTAAACAACAAGCAATAAACAATACACCAAGACACAATAAAACTGGGCCGGGCCAGAGTAATGGGTACAGATTAAAAGTGCTGATGTGACAGGTGATATGTAAGGATTATAGGGTAAGTGCAGTGTGCAGTGTGCAGCAATCTTAGTTCTACTAAAGTGCTTCTAGGACTTGTTATTGGAGATTTCCTATTCTGGGAAGGCACATCAGAACAGCCAGGTCTTCAAGTTCTTTCTAAAGACTGCCAATGTAGGGGACTGTCTAAGATCTTTTGGGAGGGTGTTCCAGAGTCGGGGGGCCACCACAGAAAACGCCCTGTCTCACGTCCCCACCAAACGTGCCTGCGACGCAGGCGGAATCATGTGTGGGTTCATAGACAGCGATGCAGTCACGCAGGTAGGGTGGTCCCAAACCGTTCAGGGCTTTGTAGGTAAGCACCTGCACCTTAAATTGGGCTCGGAAAATAAACGGCAGCCAGTGGAGCTCCTTGAACAGGAGGGTTGACCTCTCTCTGTAAGGAGCCCCAGTTAACATCCTGGCTGCTGCCCGTTGGACCAGTTGGAATTTCCGAGCCGTTTTCAAGGGCAGCCCCACGTAGAGCGCATTACAGTAGTCCAATCTAGAGGTGACCAAGGCATGGACCACCCCGGCCAGATCAGCCTTTGCGAGGTACGGTCGCAGTTGGCGCACGAGTCTCAATTGTGCAAAAGCCCTCCTGGGACACCGCCGATGCCTGAGCCTCAAGCGTAAGCGATGAATCCAAGAGGACTCCCAAACTGCGGACCTGTGGCTTCAGGAGGAGTGCAACCCCATCTAGCACAGGTTGGACAGGGTTACACTCCGGGTTATCAAAGCAGATAATCCACATGATCTCCTTTGAACTGGATTTGAACAGCACACTGGGTACAGTGCCTCAAGACCTTGGCCTGCACTTAAACACAATCGGTGCTGACAAAATTACCATCTGCCAGCTGCAGAAGGCCACCTTACTGGGATCTGCACGCATTATTCGCCGATACACCACACAGTCCTAGACACTTGGGAAGTGTCCGACGTGTGATCCAATTCAACAGCCAGCAGAGTGTTTGCTGTCTGCCATGGAGTCATCTTGTTGTGTCTCAAATAATAATAATAATAATAATAATAATAATAATAATAATAATTCACTTGATTTATCTTCTGCCCTTTTCAGCCATATAATCCAGATAATCTGGATTTTATACGACAGTGTAGGGGTCTCACAGTGGGTTTTAGTTTGAAACTCTGAAAGCTGATGCAAACACTTTTTCTCCACGTGATAGCTGGAACTGTATGGGATTTGTCACATATATAGTCAGCTTGTCACAAAAATGAAAAAAAACAACACATGAATAACAAACCTGATCTTTTTTAACAAGGGAGGAGAATGGAGAAAAAAACCTTTACCCATAGGCCTTTTCAAAAGAGCTATGCGCAGAGGCGGACCTAGGTAATTTTCAATGGTAAGCAAACAGTATTTTGGCGCCCCCCCCCCCCCAACCAATCATTGATATATATTTTCTGTTCATCGTGGGAGTTCTGTGTGCCATATTTGGTTCAATTCCATCATTGGTGGAGTTCAGAATGCTCTTTGATTGTAGGTGAACTATACATCCCTACACTTGCCGCACTTGCTCCCTTGCCTGGCCCGCTTTGGGTCCGGAGGCGTGCCTGAAGACCCCGGCGTGTGCACCAAAAGTCACCTCTTCTCCTGACTTTCTCCTCAGCCATTGGGACCGAGAGAGAGAGAGAGAGAGAGAGGTGGAGATGCCCACCTTTCCTGAAGGTAGGCGCAAAAACAAAGGAGGGAGTGGAGGTGGGAGATACCTCCAGCCGGAGGGCTCTCTCTCTCTCTCTCTCTCTCTTGGTCCCAATGGCTGAAGAGAAAGTCAGGAGAAGAGGCGACTTTTGGTGCGCACGCTGGGGTCTTCAGACACGCCTCCGGACCCGAAGCAGGCCAGGTGCAGCGGCTCCACCCCTTGGCCCACCCGCGGATTGGGGAGAGGAGAGGAGGCAGGTGGAGCGCCAGGGGATCGGGAAAGGGAGCCGGTCATGGGGAAGGGATCAAACACGGAGAACGATTGAGCGCCGGCTCTGCTCGCGCACCCGGTGGCCGGGTGGAGCAGGAACGAGAGGGGCTAAGGCGAGGCTCAAGGGCCCGGCCCCTTTGGGAAGAGGATCGCCCGGCAGCGAGGCAAGAAAGCCGAGGCTCCCCCCGGACTGCTAGGGCTGTTGTGAGCTGAGGGGCGCTCCTCAAGTGGCGGTCGAGGGGCATTTACAGAGGCGCCTCTGCACCCCTGGCAAAAAAAGTGTTCTGCAACCGCTTACTTCGCGTAACAGATGAGCCGCCCCTGGCTATGCACAAAGTCTCTGGGAACACGAATTAAACGAGGGTTGCCATTCAAGAGATTCCTGTTTTGTATTTATTCTCAAGCACAGCTCCAGATTCTGATGCGTCCTATAATATCATGAGACAAGGTCAACTTTGAACAGAGTTTGCAATATTTTCTCAGGTGGTGGCCTCCAATGCCTTCCATGTAAACAGCTGATCTAAACCAAACCAGATGTTGCCTTTCCTGACTATTTTGCAAGAAACCAGATCAAACTGACCCGGTGATTGTAAGAGAATCCCCTCCCCTCGGCTGTAGGGTGTGCTCAAAGAAAAGGGCAAGAGCCCCTCGTTTCCGTCTCAGTCTCATTCCTCACCCGCTCGTCCCCTTCTCCTCCAAAGACCCAGGGCGCTTCCAGACTGCGCTAAATCACGGGTTTTGATCGGGGCAAATAATCCCGGGACTTCAGGACTTCCTGTATAAAATGTATAATTTCACAAAGGACGACCACCTCACCTGCCTCATAGGAAACCTGCTACAAAACAGGAGCTTTTTTGTTGAGTTCCAGGGCCAGAGAAGCAGATGACGGAAACAGAAGAACGGCCTGCCTCAGGGGAGCGTACTTGCTCCATCCATGTTCAACATCTACACAAATGACCAGCCACTGCCAGAAGGGACAGAGAAATTGGAAAGAAGGAAGGAGGTAGAGAAGGAAGAAAGAGGGAAAAGAGGGATGAAAAGAAAAAGGGGAAAGGAAAGAGGTAGAGAAGGAAGGAAGGAGAGAAAGGGAGGAAAGGAAAGAAGGAAAGACAGAAGTATGGATGGAAGCAAAAAGCGAAGGAAGGAAGGAAGGAAGGAAGGAAGGAAGGAAAGGAAGGAAGGATGAAAGAGAGAAGGAAGGAAGGAAGAGAGAAAAAGGAGAAAGGAAAGAAGAAAGAGGAGAAAAGGAGGAAAAAGTGGAAGGAAGGAAGGGAAGGAAAGAAGGAAGAGAGAAGGAAGAAAGGGGGAAAAGAGGAAGGAAAAGAAAAAGGGGAAAGGAAGGAGGTAGAGAAGGAAGGAAGGAGAGAAAGAAGAAAGAAAGAAGAAAGAAGAAGAGGAGGAAGGAGAAAGGAAGGAAGGAAAGAAGGAAGAGGTAGAGAAGGAAGGAAAGAGGGAAAGAGAGGGAGAAAGAAAAGGGGAAGGAAAGAAAGAGGTAGAGAAGGAGAGAAAGGAGGAAAGGAAAAGGAAAGACAGAAGTATGGATAGAAGAAAAGGAAGGAAAGGAAGAGGAAGGAAGGAAGGAAGGAGGGAAGGAAAAGGAAGGAAGGAAAGAGAGAGGGAAGAAAGGAGAGAAGGAAAGAAGGAAAGAGAGAAGGATGGAAGCAAAAAGTGAAGGAAGAAGGAAGAAAGAAGGAAGGAGGTAGAGAAGGAAGAAAGGGGGAAAAGAGGGATGAAAAGAAAAAGGGGAAAGGAAGGAGGTAGAGAAGGAAGGAAGGAGAGAAGGAAAGAAAAAAGGAAGGAAGGAAGGAAGGAAGGAAGGAAGGAAGGAAGGAAGGAGGGAGGGAGGGAGGGAGGAAAGGAAGGGAAGAGGAAGAAGGAAGAAAGAGGGGAAAGAAGGAAAAAAAGGGGAAAGGAAAGAGGAGAGAAGGAAGGAAAGAGAGAAAGAAAAAGGAGGAAGGAAGGAGAAGGAAAGAAAGAAGAAGAAAGAAGGAAGGAAGGAAGGAAGGAAGGAAGGAAGGAAGGAGGAAGAGGGAGCGAAGGAAGGAGGGAAAGGAGAGAAAGAGGGAGGGAAGGTTGGCCACAGCAATGCATGGTGGGTACAGCTAGTATCAGATACTTACATGACGATTCATAACAGGAGCAAAATTACAGTTATGAAGTAACAACAAAAATAATATGTATTGTCGAAGGCTTTCATGGCCGGAATCACTCAGTTCTTGTGGGTTTTTTTCGGGCTATAGGGCCATGTTCTAGAGGCATTTCTCCTGACGTTTCGCCTGCATCTATGGCAAGCTTCCTCAGAGGTGAGGTCAGACCTCAGACCTCAGACCTTCCTCAGACCTCACCTCTGAGGAAGCTTGCCATAGATGCAGGCGAAACGTCAGGAGAAATGCCTCTAGAACATGGCCCTATAGCCCGAAAAAACCCACAAGAACTGCAAAATAATATGGTTGGGGGTCACCACAACATGAGGAACGGTATTAAGTGGTTGCGGCATTAGGAAGGTTGAGAACCAGCGCTCTAGATAATCCAATTTCTCCAGGTGTTCCCGCAGTAAAACATTCAAACTGTAGAAAGAGAAAACGCACCTTGAAATATGTGTTGGAAATACTGCAAGCCACAGATCACGGCCGTTCCCCAGTCAAGAAATCTGTCCTTTCTCTTTTGTTTTACACAACCCATGTCCATGTAACACAAGTGTGACTGATGCCAAGTAAAACTGTAAAGAGCCTGCAAAGCGGCCCCGGAGAAAAATTAAACGTGAAATGTTGGAAGACCAAGAACACACTGTGTTTTTCAAGCCAGTGTCTGATGCTGCACATAAATATTGTTGACCGGTTGACACCCTCGACCAACTGGCTTCCACTCTGGAAGAATAACTGCGGGTGGGAACTGTTTTTGCGCATGAGGTTACTAAGATAAACACGATGTTGGAGTAAGCCAGCCCAGGCTTTGCTCCTTACGTAGCGGATGGGAGAGGGAAGCCGGCCATCTGGGCCGAGCATGAGTCAAGCACAAACTTCCCCTAGGAGTCCATTAGATCTGTCATTCCGTGACACATTGGTGTCTTTAGTTGTACTCCTACATCAGCGTATTGGAAACTGTTGGGTGTTTCTAGCCCTCTTCTACAATCCTTGTCCTGGTTGTAAAATAATCCTCCCATCAAATATAAGCTGCTTACTGATAATAGGTCCTGTAGGCAAATCTGTTTCAGGCACAGCTTTAATAATAATAGTAATAATAATAATAATAATAGTAATAATAATAATAATAATAGTAATAGTAATAATAATAATAATAATAATAATAATAATAATAATAATAATAGGTTGTTGTGGTTTTTTTGGGCTATATGGCCATGGTCTAGAGGCATTCTCTCCTGACGTTTCGCCTGCATCTATGGCAAGCATCCTCAGAGGTAGTGAGGTCTGTTCAAACTAGGAAAAAGGGTTTATATATATCTGTGGAATGACCAGGGTGGGACAAAGAACTCTTGTCTGCTGGAGCTAGGTGGGAATGTTTCAACTGTCCACCTTGATTAGCATATAATGGTCTGACAGTGCCTAGAGCAAACTTTTGTTGAGAGGTGATTAGAGGTCCTTGTTTGTTTCCTCTCTGTTGTTGTGCTGTTGTAATTTTAGGGTTTTTTAATACTGGTAGCCAGATTTTGTTCAACAGCACAACAACAGAGAGGCATTTGATTCCCTGGCAGTGCCTGGAGCAATCTTTTGTTGAGAGGTGATTAGATGTCCTTGTTGTTTCCTCTCTGTTGTTGTGCTGTTGTAATTTTAGAGTTTTTTAATACTGGGAGCCAGATTTTGTTCATTTTCATGGTTTCCTCCTTTCCGTTAAAATTGTCTACAGGCCAATAGATACTCCACCTCAGACATCAGAAGAGGGGTCCCATAATGGTTGCTTGCCAATGGAACAAGCCATCTCCAACTGGTCCTGCTGAACAGTGTTCAGGTGGGTCACTTAGCTCCTTCTGTATCCGCTTGAGCGCCATGGGGAGCCCGGGGATGTAGCCCGCTGAGGGGAAGCTGTGAAGGGGGAGCCCAGGAGGAAGAGGCGTCCGTGTCGGGGCCGTGCCGTGCTGCAGAGGCCGGGGCCGAGGCGCCTCTCCGCTCCCAGTCGAAGGGTGTTTTGTTTCCTTTCTGGAGAAAGAAAAGTACAACTTTATTTCCAGCTGGGACCCTGGAGTGGAGCTGTGTCCAAAAGCAACCAGAGTGAGATAAAGGCGTTGACCTTGCCTTTTATAGCTCTCCAAATGCGGGCAAACAAAGAAACATACTTCTCCATACATTGACATCATTCACTGTCATCACCTTAGCATCATAGAAATATCAAATTCTATCTTCCAACATGCAAAAGGCATGTCTCTATAGGCTTGGGTAACAACAGAAAAATTTGTTTCTAAACTCGTTTCGTTTTTAGGGGTCCATCGCGTTTCGTTTTTTTAAAGAATTCTGAAATTTTCCTTTTAAAAATTTTGAAATTTACGAAATTTCGTATAATTACGAATCGATTCGTTAATGGCGGACGCGATTGCGCAATATGCTAAAAAAAACCTCCAAATGGGAGAGGGGGAACTTCTGAAGCTTCCCTCTCCCTCTGTTGTTGACTGTTGGTGTGATAAAACAAACAACAACTATAAAACTTGCACCAGACATGCGAAAATAATTACGAAATAATTACGAAATATCAAAATAATTACGAAATAATTACGAAATAAATTGAAAAAATTGTTTCGAATCTAATTTACTCCTCACACTATTCCTGCATGGCTCAATATTGGATCGTAAGCTAATTTAAATACGAATTAATAACGAATTATGAAATTAACGAACGAAACCACCCAAGCCTACTCTATATATTTTTCTAGGAACAGCTTGCAGTTTATATCCATCAATCAAGGGGCCTACTTTGACCTGTCAGGAGGGAGGGGGATAGGCTCCTTACTTAGAAGGAAGACGCTGGGCTATGTTGTACCAGTCTCTCTGGAATGTATAGATAACAGGTCCCCCTTCTCCTCCCCCTTTTAACACAAATCTCCTTTTGCATTCTTCTCTGTCCTGCTGGCTTTCTTACACAGAGAGAACCTGATTTTTCTTACATTTCAGTGCTGGTAAAGTACATACAATATATGCATAAATAAATATCTATTTTAACTTCACAGTTCAGCAGCAGATCAGTTGCACAACTTCAGCGCTTTCCAGTAGCTTCTTCCTGCACAGTATTTTCAGTCAACTGCTCCCACAGCCTGCAGCCACGCTGGAACCTTTTACAGACACTTGAGCACATGCCCGGCCATTGTCAGTTTTACCATTGTCTTTCCCCCAGTCTAGATGATATTACAAACTTACCACAGCATACAGTTATATCTTGTCTTAGCAGACAGGTTCTTTTTTTTTTACATAGAGCCTTCGACGAACAACATCACAGCACAAGGAGAGAGTATACACTCTACATGACTTCCTTATATACAATTCTATACAACTACACATAGCAATCCCTGATTGGCTCCCAACTCATTAACTTAACTCAGACCCAGGATTGCATCATTCACAATCACCTGGACTAGGCCAGAACACATTCCCCAAATGATTCCCTATATACAGTTAATGCATGACTCAGCATTTCCAATAGAAGCCTATTAGCAGTGCATGACTCAGCTATATTACATTACAATACATTGTAAAATCTGACAAAAATATCTATTTTTCCAATATCTCCCCATCACCCCCTCCCAAAATCAGGGGGTCTCCAATCACTTAGCTTGGTGTTGTTCTTGTGCAAGGATTTGTGATTAAGCCAGACTGAAAGCCAAAACCAAGGTTACAACAACATCTGTTATAGAACTCCAGTATGCTGATGACAACGTCGTCTGTGCACATTCAGAAGAAGATCTACAAGCCACTCTAAACACCTTTGCAGAAGCATACGAGAAGCTCGGCCTGTCATTGAACATTGAAGAAAACCAAGGTGCTGTTCCAGCAGTCACCAGCCAATCCCTCTCCAATGCCAGAGATACAGCTTAATGGTGTAACATTAGAAAATGTTGACCATTTCCACTACCTTGGCAGCCACCTCTCCACCAAAGTCAACATCGACACCGAAATACAACACCGCCTGAGCTCTGCGAGTGCAGCATTTTTCCGAATGAAGCAGAGAGTGTTTGAGGACCGGGACATCCATAGGGAGACCAAGGGGCTTGTCTATAAAGCTATTCCCCTCCCAACCCTGCTCTATGCCTGTGAAACGTGGACTGTCTACAGACATCACATGCAACTCCTGGAACGATTCCATCAGCGCTGCCTCCGGAAAATCCTGCAAATCTCTTGGGAAGACAGGCGGACAAACGTCAGCGTCCTGGAAGAAGCAAAGACCACCAGTATTGAAGCGATGGTCCTCCGCCACCAACTCCGCTGGACCGGCCACATTGTCCGGATGCCCGACCACCGTCTCCCAAAGCAGCTGCTCTACTCCGAACTCAAGAACGGAAAACGGAATGTTGGTGGGCAGGAAAAGAGATTGAAAGATGGGCTCAAAGCCAACCTTAAAAACTCTGGCATAGACACCGAGAACTGGGAAGCCCTGGCCCTTGACCGCTCCAGCTGGAGGTCAGCTGTGACCAGCAGTGCTGCAGAATTTGAGGAGGCATGAATGGAGGGCGAAAGGAAGAAGCGTGCCAAGAGGAAGGCGCGTCAAGCCAACCCCGACTGAGACCGCCTTCCACCTGGAAACCAATGGACGATGTAGGTCAAGAATAGGGCTCCACAGCCACATACGGACCCACAAGAACACTGGAAGACAATCATCCTCGGAAAACGAGGGATCGCCTAAGTGAAAGTGTGATTAATTTTGGAAAGAGGCACTTGTGCCAGGGACGGCTCACAATTCAGAATGGTGTCACGATGCTTCTTTTAGATGGCTGCCAGTGCCATGCTTAACAAATAAGGCTCCACCTGTTATGGAAGGATCGAAGAAGCAAATTCTGCATTGGCTGACGAGTTTAGTCCTAATTAACACCAGAAGGCTTTGTTGTGATTTTTTTGCTCTCAGCAGAAGACCTGCTGCCTCTTGCTTCCAGCTTGGAATCCCTGATTACTCCTTCCTAAGGTCTTTGGCAATCTCTCCACTCCCCTTGATACCTTTTCTCACTCGAAAGAAAGTGAGTTTAGTTTACGTTTTCCTTCATGGCTCTAATATGTTTCGACATCCCAGACGCAGAGCATCATTAACACTGAATATACCCACGACAGATAATGTGAAGCATCATCATTCATAAAACATTGCACAGTGGAAGGGAGGCTTAAAGACCCTTTCGTCTTCCTTCCCCGGTCGAAGGGGGGGGGTCTTCCCATTTGGGCTGTAGAGTCTTCAAACGTAAGGTTTACGTTCTCCTCCAGATAATACTACATGATTGTTGGAGTGCCAAAACATTTGGGTTATTTTGCAACTGGGCTATTTATTTTCTACTAGCTGTCCCCTGCCAGGCATTGCTGTGGCCCAGTCTGGTGATCTGGAAAATAAAGTAATGAGAAAGTTTTGGTTTCTAATATATGTAATTCCTTTCTGCTTGTGAGTAAACAGTTTTCTTGGTGTTTCTTTGTCAGTGTTGATGTGGAGAGTGTCTGGTTTGCCCACTCTGGAACATCAACATATCATAGTCCTTCTTTAAGGGTCTCTTTCAAATCTAGGATACTATATCGGTGTGTGTGTGTGAGAGAGAGAATCATATCTATCTATCTATTAGGCTTGGGCGGTTTCGTTCGTTAATTTCGTAATTCGTTATTAATTCATATTTAAATTAGCTTACGATCCGATATTGAGCCATGCAGGAATAGTGTGAGGAGTAATTAAGAATCGAAACAATTTTTCCAATTTTCGTAATTATTTCGTAATTATTTTCGTAATATAATATAATAATATATAATATATAATACAATATATTATAATAATATAATATACAATAATATAATATAATAATAAACCGCATTGAGTCGCCTGTCTGGGATGAGGGCGAACAAATTGAAACTGAATCCAGACAAGACAGAGGTCCTCCTGGTCAGTCGCAAGGCCGAACAGGGCATAGGGTTACAGCCTGTGCTGGATGGGGTCGCACTCCCCTTGAAGGCGCAGGTTCGCAGCTTGGGTGTGACCCTGGATTCGTCGTTGAGCCTGGATCCCCAGGTTTCAGCGGTGACCAGGGGAGCATTTGCACAGCTTAGGCTCGTGCGCCAGCTGCGCCCGTACCTCGGGAAGTCTGACTTGGCCACGGTGGTACACGCTCTGGTCACATCCCGCCTTGACTACTGCAACGCTCTCTACGTGGGGCTGCCCTTGAAGACGGCCCGGAAGCTTCAGCTAGTCCAGCGCGCGGCAGCCATGTTACTAACAGGAGCGGGACGCAGGGAGCACACAACGCCCTTGTTGTTCCAGCTCCACTGGCTGCCGATTTGCTACCGGGCCCAATTTAAGGTGCTGGTGTTATCCTACAAAGCCCTAAACGGTTCCGGCCCAAAATACCTGTCTGACCGCATCTTGGCCTATGAGCCCACGAGGACTTTGAGATCATCCGGGGAGGCCCTTCTCTCGATCCCGCCTGCCTCACAGGCACGCCTGGCGGGGACTAGGGACAGGGCCTTCTCGGTGGTGGCCCCCCGGCTGTGGAACACCCTCCCTGTGGACATCAGACTGGCGCCCTCCCTTATGACATTCCGCAAGAGACTAAAGACGTGGTTGTTTGAGAAGGCGTTTGAGTAAGTGCTGCAACAATTGGCAATGACGATTGGAACGGAACATGGATAACGAGATTTGGATTGTGGTTCAACGATGAGACGTCGCGAATGACTTAGTATAACTGTATTATTGATATTGATGTTGTTGTTAATGTTGTTTTTGATATTGCTAGTTGATGTTGGCTTATGTTGTAAATTGCCCCTGATTTTATTACATGCACTTTTATTACATGTTGTACACCGCCGTGAGTCGCCCCAGGGCTGAGAACGGCGGTCTGCAAGCGCAGTAAATAAATAAATAGTTGTTGTTTGTCTAATCAGTGAAAAAAAGTTATAAATATCACACCAACAGTCAACCACAGAGGGAGAGGGAAGCTTCAGAAGTTCCCCCTGTCCCATTTGGAGGTTTGTTAGCGTATTGCACGGTCACGTCCGCCATTAACGAATCGATTCGTAATTGTTTCGTAACTATTTTACGAATTACGAAATTTCGTATATATTGAACTTTTTTACAGAAAAATTTCGGAATTCTTTTAAAAATCGAAACACAAAAACCCCCAAAAAACGAATCGATTTTAGAAACAAATTTTTCCGTTGTTACCCAGGCCTATTGCTTTGTATTAAATGTTTGTTTGCAGTCTAAGTTTCAGGGACTCTGCAGTAAGGTGGCACCTTGGACAGAAGGGTCCTGGGCAAGTCAGCCACCCTAGACACGGATTGGAAGTTCATTCTTCCGTGGATTCACCACACTTGGCTCTTGCGCCTGGGTGTCGTCTACATGCTTGGCTAATTATCCCCAATCCGCTTGGAGGCACGTGTGTGCATGTCAATCATTGGACTGTCAACGCGTGTCCTCCAGGGGAGGAGCGGAAGAAGGGGAGCTGTGGAGAATACAGAAACATGTGAGGCTTGGTGCACTAACATTTCCATACGGATCATACCAGGCAGCGACTTGACAAGTCCGTCTTCATCCTAAATAAACATAACCTTTTGCATCCCTTTTGCGAGTGACAGGAAAGCGGAGCCGTTCCCTTCGGGGCCTTGCCTTCCTTGGAGCGGTGCCAGAAGCCGCGTTGCATTTCGGAGCAGGAAACGTAACACGGAGGAGCGTTCCTTCCGGAAACAACTCCGGGTTTCGACTTGGCTTGTTGGTTGCAAAATTTGAGGAAGAGAATTTTTGCCTTTATACATAT
>NW_026844478.1:35084742-35113424 GCF_025583915.1 Anolis sagrei ordinatus | reverse complement strand
AAGGTGAGGAAGTCCTTCCTCAGGTTCAGGTGGAGTCTCTTTTCTTTCCTCCATTGCGTCCTCCAGGAAACAAGCTCTCTCCCTCCTGCCTAGGACTTCCTCTCACATATTATTTATACAGACTGGGCCACCGCAACTTGTGATTCTGTGACAGGAAACTCGCACTACTTCAGGTACAGCTAGTCTAGATAAAGAAAAAGGTCATGTTCGTTTGTGGCATTCACAGAACTCAAAACCCACTGGGCAAATTGACGCCAAATTTGGACACAAGGCACCTCTCAGGCCAGTGAGTGACCACCACTCATAAAAACACTGGGAAACACACCAGAAGGGACTTAAAAAGCCAAACACACACATATATACGCACACAGACACTAGCTGCCCCCTGCCATGTGTTGCTGTGGCCCAGTCTGTTCATCTGGAAAATAAAGTAATGAGAAAGTGTTGGTTTCTAATGTATGTCATGGCTTGATTCTTGTGGGTAAACAGTATTTCTTGTCGTGTCTTTGTCCGTGTTGATGTGGAGAGTGCCTGGTTTGGCCACCCTGGAACACGCAACATATCACTGTCCTTCTTTAGGGGTCCCTTTCCCATCTAGGATACTATATCATTTGCCTCTGGAAAATCCTGCAGATCTCTTGGGAAGACAAGCGGACAAACATCAGCGTGCTGGAAGAAGCAAAGACCACCAGCATTGAAGCGATGCTCCTCCGCCATCAACTCCGCCGGGCCGGCCACGTTGTCCGGATGCCCGGCTACTGTCTCCCAAGGCAGTTGCTCTACTCCAAACTCAAGAACAGAAAATGTTGGGCAGGAAAAGAGATGGAAAGACAGGCTCAAAGCCAGCCTTAAAAACTCTGGCATAGACACTGAGAACTAGGACGCCTCACGTTGAAGTCAGCTGTGACCAGCAGTGCTGCAGAATGTGAAGAGGCCCAAATGGAGGGCGGAAGAGAGAAACGTGCCGAGAGGAAGGCGTGTCAAGCCAACCACCTTCCACCTGGAAACCGATGCCCTCACTGCGGAAGGGAGACGATGGAGGGCCCACCTCCAGGAGACTACTCTTGGAGGACCATCATCCTCGGACTATGAGGGATCACCTAAGTAAGTCAGGTCCATATATTCCATGCTGCCGTTCTGCTTTCGGGATGATGCAGGAAAGTCCTGGGATCCTGCACGTTTTGAGCCTCTGATTGAGGAAGCGGCGGCGTTTTCCTCCTTTCTTGGAACGTGGCCCCACGCTGAGGCAATTGGTACAGGAAGCGGAGCTCATTAGCATTAATTCCCCTTCCTTTGCTGATTATGGCGTCCTCTTTTTTCCAGGCAAGGAAAGAACACATCCTGCGGTTGCAGAGTGAAGGAGTGTGGACAGGTAAGGTGGGATCAAGCCCTTGGCATACCTGGGGATGTGTTGTGTGCATGCGCGTCTGTCAACTTCTTCGGCCAGGGAGACGCACAAGTCGGGCTTTTGAGAGCATTGATTTATATTCAGAAAGGAATACAATCAAAGAAATCAAACAATACAAGAAAAGGGTTTTTCATCTATATAAATAAAAATATAGCTGCTGAACTTGCTTGGTCAGCAAGTTCAGCAGCTCAGTGGTTGAACCTCCAACTTTTTGGTCAGCAAGTTCAGCAGCTCAGTGGTTGAACCTCCAACTTTTCGGTCAGCAAGTTCAGCAGCTCAGTGGTTGAACCTCCAACTTTTTGGTCAGCAAGTTCAGCAGCTCAGTGGTTGAACCTCCAACTTTTTGGTCAGCAAGTTCAGCAGCTCAGTGGTTGAACCTCCAACTTTTTGGTCAGCAAGTTCAGCAGCTCAGTGGTTGAACCTCCAACTTTTTGGTCAGCAAGTTCAGCAGCTCAGTGGTTGAACCTCCAACTTTTTGGTCAGCAAGTTCAGCAGCTCAGTGGTTGAACCTCCAACTTTTTGGTCAGCAAGTTCAGCAGCTCAGTGGTTGAACCTCCAACTTTTTGGTCAGCAAGTTCAGCAGCTCAGTGGTTGAACCTCCAGCTTTTTGGTCAGCAAGTTCAGCAGCTCAGTGGTTGAACCTCCAACTTTTTGGTCAGCAAGTTCAGCAGCTCAGTGGATGAATCGCCAACCTTTCAGTCACCAAGTTCAGCAGCTCAGTGGTTGAACCACCAACCTTTCAGTCAGCAAGTTCAGCAGCTCAGTGGTTGAACCTCCAACTTTTTGGTCAGCAAGTTCAGCAGCTCAGTGGTTGAACCTCCAACTTTTTGGTCAGCAAGTTCAGCAGCTCAGTGGTTGAACCTCCAACTTTTTGGTCAGCAAGTTCAGCAGCTCAGTGGTTGAACCTCCAACTTTTTGGTCAGCAAGTTCAGCAGCTCAGTGGTTGAACCTCCAACTTTTTGGTCAGCAAGTTCAGCAGCTCAGTGGTTGAACCTCCAACTTTTTGGTCAGCAAGTTCAGCAGCTCAGTGGTTGAACCTCCAACTTTTTGGTCAGCAAGTTCAGCAGCTCAGTGGTTGAACCTCCAACTTTTTGGTCAGCAAGTTCAGCAGCTCAGTGGTTGAACCTCCAACTTTTTGGTCAGCAAGTTCAGCAGCTCAGTGGTTGAACCTCCAACTTTTTGGTCAGCAAGTTCAGCAGCTCAGTGGTTGAACCTCCAACTTTTTGGTCAGCAAGTTCAGCAGCTCAGTGGTTGAACCTCCAACTTTTTGGTCAGCAAGTTCAGCAGCTCAGTGGTTGAACCTCCAGCTTTTTGGTCAGCAAGTTCAGCAGCTCAGTGGTTGAACCTCCAACTTTTTGGTCAGCAAGTTCAGCAGCTCAGTGGATGAATCGCCAACCTTTCAGTCACCAAGTTCAGCAGCTCAGTGGTTGAACCACCAACCTTTCAGTCAGCAAGTTCAGCAGCTCAGTGGTTGAACCTCCAACTTTTTGGTCAGCAAGTTCAGCAGCTCAGTGGTTGAACCTCCAACTTTTTGGTCAGCAAGTTCAGCAGCTCAGTGGTTGAACCTCCAACTTTTTGGTCAGCAAGTTCAGCAGCTCAGTGGTTGAACCTCCAACCTTTCAGTCAGCAAGTTCAGCAGCTCAGTGGTTGAACCTCCAACTTTTTGGTCAGCAAGTTCAGCAGCTCAGTGGTTGAACCTCCAACTTTTTGGTCAGCAAGTTCAGCAGCTCAGTGGTTGAACCTCCAACCTTTCAATCAGCAAGTTCAGCAGCTCAGTGGTTGAACCTCCAACTTTTTGGTCAGCAAGTTCAGCAGCTCAGTGGTTGAACCTCCAACTTTTTGGTCAGCAAGTTCAGCAGCTCAGTGGTTGAACCTCCAACCTTTCAGTCAGCAAGTTCAGCAGCTCAGTGGTTGAACCTCCAACTTTTTGGTCAGCAAGTTCAGCAGCTCAGTGGTTGAACCTCCAACTTTTTGGTCAGCAAGTTCAGCAGCTCAGTGGTTGAACCTCCAACTTTTTGGTCAGCAAGTTCAGCAGCTCAGTGGTTGAACCTCCAACTTTTTGGTCAGCAAGTTCAGCAGCTCAGTGGTTGAACCTCCAACTTTTTGGTCAGCAAGTTCAGCAGCTCAGTGGTTGAACCTCCAACTTTTTGGTCAGCAAGTTCAGCAGCTCAGTGGTTGAACCTCCAACTTTTTGGTCAGCAAGTTCAGCAGCTCAGTGGTTGAACCTCCAACCTTTCAGTCAGCAAGTTCAGCAGCTCAGTGGTTGAACCTCCAACTTTTTGGTCAGCAAGTTCAGCAGCTCAGTGGTTGAACCTCCAACTTTTTGGTCAGCAAGTTCAGCAGCTCAGTGGATGAATCGCCAACCTTTCAGTCACTAAGTTCAGCAGCTCAGTGGTTGAACCACCAACCTTTTGGTCAGCAAGTTCAGCAGCTCAGTGGATGAATTGCCAACCTTTCAGTTTGTGGGATTAACATAACTCAGAAGCCACTAGACAAATTGACACCAAATATGGACACAAGACAGCTATCAGGGCTGAGTTCTGTTAATCCCACAAACGAACATTACTTTTTTATTTATATAGATAAGTAAAAAGCATCTAAGTAAAAAGCACTTTAAAGGAATAAGTAAATCCAATTAGGTATGAAGACAAGCATGAACATTGTAATGTTTTTTTTTTGGCCTTTGAAGTCTCTTCCGCTGTGTTTTTCAGTGTTTTTATGAGTGATGGTCACGTTGGCCTGAGAGGTGTCTTGTGTCCAAATTTGGTGTCAATTCGTCCAGTGGTTTTTGAGTTATGTCAATCCCACAAACGAACATGACATTTTTATTTCTATAGATAAGTAAAAAGCATCTAAGTAAAAAGCACTTTAAAGGAATAGGTAAATCCAATTAGATACGAAGATAAGCATGAACATTGTAATGTATTTTCTTTTTTTGGCTTTTTAAGTCTCTTCTGCTGTGTTTTTCAGTGTTTTTATGAGTGATGGTCACTTGTTGTCCTGAGAGGTGTCTTGTGTCCAAATTTGGTGTCAATTCGTCCAGTGGTTTTTGAGTTATGTTAATCCCACAAACTAACATTACATTTTTATTTATATAGATTTTCAAGTTCCTTTTAAAGGAATAGGTAAATCCAATTAGTTAAGAAGATAAGCAAGGCATACGAACATTGTAATGTAATTTTATTTTTTGTTTCTTGGTTTTTCCTTCCTGTGTTTTTCAGTGTTTTTATGAGTGATGGTCACTCGTTGGCCTGATAGTCTTGTGTCCAAATTTGGTGTCAATTCCTCCAGTGGTTTTTGAGTTATGTAATCCCACAAACGAACATGACATTTTTATTTATATAGATAAGTAAAAAGCATCTAAGTAAAAAGCACTTTAAAGGAATAGGTAAATCCAATTAGGTACGAAGATAAGCATGAACATTGTAATGTATTTTCTTTTTTTGGCCTTCCGCTGTGTTTCTTCCGCTGTGTTTTTCAGTGTTTTTATGAGTGATGGTCACTCGTTGGCCTGAGAGGTGCCTTGTGTCCAAATTTGGTGTCAATTCCTCCAGTGGTTTTTGAGTTATGTCAATCCCACAAACGAACATGACATTTTTATTTATATAGATAAGTAAAAAGCATCTAAGTAAAAAGCACTTTAAAGGAATAGGTAAATCCAATTAGGTACGAAGATAAGCATGAACATTGTAATGTATTTTCTTTTTTTGGCCTTTGAAGTCTCTTCCGCTGTGTTTTTCAGTGTTTTTATGAGTGATGGTCACTCGTTGGCCTGAGAGGTGTCTTGTGTCCAAATTTGGTGTCAATTCCTCCAGTGGTTTTTGAGTTATGTCAATCCCACAAACGAACATGACATTTTTATTTATATAGATAAGTAAAAAGCATCTAAGTAAAAAGCACTTTAAAGGAATAGGTAAATCCAATTAGGTAAGAAGGTAAGCATGAACATTGTAATGTATTTTCTTTCCCTTTTTTTGGCTTTTTAAGTCCCTTCTGCTGTGTTAGTTGTAGTTGCTGGGATTTATAGTTGACCTATAATCAACGAGCATTCTGAATCCCACCAATGATAAAATTGGGCCAAACTTCCCACACAGATCCCCCATGACCAACAGAAAATACTGTGTTTTCTGATAGTTTTTGGTGACCCTTCTGACACCCACTTGTGACCCCTCCAAGGGATCCGATCCGCAGGTTGAGAAACACTGCTCTAGCCATACTGATCTGTGTGGTCTTCTCTGAATGGATTAGTTAAATTGCATGGAAACTTATCGATGTCAGTCCTGAGCAACTATAACATGTGAAGAGCCTTCATATTGTGTGTAAACTTGGGGCAAATCCCGCATTCTTTGTGTCCCCAAGCTGTTTTTTCCGCGACCGGTATCAGAAATCTGCTTCTCTGTCGCATCTTCCCCCACTTTTGTCATTCCCGAGGGAATAGCGCAGAAACTCTTACTTGAAATGCATCACCACACTCGTAAATTTCCCCGAAACCTGTCATTTTAAGGAACAGCAGATGTTTGGTGTGTGGATGGAGGGGCAGCATGGCACGGACATCAATCTCTTATGGCGCGGCTTTGCCTTGGCTGATGGGCTTCTGCAGAAAGGCCGCAAAAGTGAGTTTATATCACCTTGGTAGTTTTCAACGGTAAGCAAACAGTATTTCGGCGCCTTCCCCCAGCCAATCATTATATATATATTCTGTTCGTGGTGGGAGTTCTGTGTGCCATATTTGGTTCAGTTCCATCATTGGTGGAGTTCAGAATGCTCTTTGATTGTAGGTGAACTATACATCCCAGTAACTACAACTCCCAAATGCCAAGGTCTATTTTATCCAAACTCCATCAGTGTTTGCATTTGGGCATATTGGGTATTCATGCCAAGTTTGGTCCAGATCCATCATTGAGTCCACACTGCTCTCTGGATTTAGGTGAACTACAATTCCAGAACTCAAGGTCAATGGCCACCAAACCCTTCCAGTATTTTCTGTTGGTTGTGGGAGTTCTGT
Organism: Anolis sagrei ordinatus; assembly: GCF_025583915.1. Classification (NCBI taxonomy): domain Eukaryota; kingdom Metazoa; phylum Chordata; class Lepidosauria; order Squamata; family Anolidae; genus Anolis; species Anolis sagrei. The sequence continues at coordinate 35,107,011 of NW_026844478.1, read as the reverse complement.
GTGCCAAGTTTGGTTCAATTCCATCGTTGGTGCAGTTCAGAGTGCTCTTTGATTGTAGGTGAACTATAAATCCCAGCAACTACCACTCCCAAGTGACAAAATCAGTGCCCCTTCAAACCCACCAGTAGAGGGGCCCTAGGTAATTTTCAATGGTAAGCAAACAGTATTTTGGCGCCCCCCCCCCCCCAAACCAATCACAGATCTATATTTTCTGTTTGTCGTGGGAGTTCTGTGTGCCCTATTTGGTTCAATTCCATCATTGGTGGAGTTCAGAATGCTCTTTGATTGTAGGTGAACTAGACATCCCAGAAACTACCACTCCCAAGTGACAAAATCAATGCCCCTCTAACCCACCAGTAGAGGCGGCCCTAGGTAATTTTCAATGGTAAGCAAACAGTATTTTGGCGTCCCCCCCCCCCCAAACTAATCACTGATCTATATTTTCTGTTCGTCGTGGGAGTTCTGTGTGCCCTATTTGGTTCAATTCCATCATTGGTGGAGTTCAGAATGCTCTTTGATTGTAGGTGAACTAGACATCCCAGTAACTACCACTCCCAAGTGACAAAATCAATGCCCCTCTAACCCACCAGTAGAGGCGGCCCTAGGTAATTTTCAATGGTAAGCAAACAGTATTTTGGAGCCCCCCCCAACCAATCACTGATATATATTTTCTGTTCGTCGTGGGAGTTCTGTGTGCCATATTTGGTTCAATTCCATCATTGGTGGAGTTCAGAATGCTCTTTGATTGTAGGTGAACTATACATCCCAGTAACTACAACTCGCCTATGTCAATGTCTATTTTCCCCCAAGAGCGCCTCAAGAGCACCCCTGGGCAAAATCAACTATACTGCAAATGCTTACTTTGCGTAATGGGTTAGCCGCCCCTGTATATCACACAACGGGGCCGGAGTTTTGAAGAAGCCAAGGAAATGGATTACGGGGAAGGTGTTGATATTCCTTCCGGTATCTCTCCTTCCCTGTGCGTCATGTCCAAAGGAGGGAATTTTGAGAGTTTTTTCATGCATCGTAAGTCGTATCAAATTCGTGACATTCGTACTGACGAAGCAATACCCAATGCGTGGGTCTTCAGTAAGAAGACAAGTGTCCAAAATGAAGGATTGGTCCACTTTGTGGGTTGCGTCGTTCCTTTTCCCCATTCCCTGACCAGAAGCTGGTTTCAATGGGAAGAAACCAGCTTATTATAATAAATAAATAAATCTATATAAATAAAAATAATACAATAATAAAATAATAGTAATAGAATAATAACCACTGGACGAATTGACACCAAATTTGGACACAAGACACCTCTCAGGTCAACGAGCACATAAAAACACTGGAAAACACAGAGGAAGGGACTTAAAAAGAAAAAAAATACATTGCAATGTTCATGCATATCTTCTTACCTAATTGGATTTACCTATTCCTTTAAAGTGCTTTTTGCTTAGATGCTTTTTACTTATCTATACAAATAAAAAGGTAATGTTTGTTTGTGGGATCAACAGAACTCAAAAACCACTGACACCAGATTTGGACACAAGACACCTACTAACCCAAGGAGTGACCATCACTCAAAAAATTGATTTTGCTATTTGGGAGTTGTAGTTGCTTGGATTTATACGTCTTGAGCTCGATTCCTGTATCGCAAGCGCAATTGGTGGGGACAAGGGAGAGGGCCTTTTCGGTGGTGGCTCCTCGACTCTGGAATTCACTCCCCAAGGATATCAGGCATGCTCCGACGCTGGCAGTCTTTAGGAGGAGTTTGAAAACGTGGCTGTTCCAGTGTGCCTTCCCAGAATAGGAAACCCAAAGCACTTTGTCCCAAATGCACTTTACTAGAAATCTAGGATTGTCTGCACGCCCTATCTTTCTCCAAAAATACCTGCCCATTTCACCCGGTCATGCCCAGTTTTTAAATTTTTTAATCCATTACAACTGGCCCTGACACTGATTTTAATTGCGTCGTGTTGTCATTGTCAATGTCTATTGCTTGAGTTATTTATTGATGTATTGTTTGTTGTTGTTTATTGATGTATTGGGTCTCGGCCTCTTGTACGCCGCACCGAGTCCTTCGGGGGTATTATTAAAGGATTATTATTATTATTATTATTATTATTGTGCGTTTCCTGCATGGCAGAGGGTTGGACTAGATGTCCCATGTGGTCTCTTTCAATTATGATTGTATGTATCTATGAATTTCAGGGCACAATACAAGGGGTTTGTAGTTTCCTACGTGAGCAATAATTGAAGTCAATACGGACTTTAGGAGGGTCTCCCCAGTAAGAGAGACCCCTAGGACCGCACCAAAGAGGGTCCATGACCTTGGCGAGCCGTCAGAGAAGCCTGATTCCAGCAATTTTATTAATATTAATAATTGAAATGAGACTCTTGCCAAGCGAAGAAGAAGAGGCATCGAGGTTTAATGAGCGATTCAGCTGAGATCGGATGCATTGAGGGAATAGTTCCACCACAAGCATACCAGCACAGAGTTTACAGGCATTTTTATAGGCAAAATACAGGTTTGAAAGTTTCAAAACTCCCTCCCTCTTCGGCTCCTTAGCAAATCAGGGAGAGGGAGGCAGGACGGAAGAGGGACATTGTGTCCAGAGAGGATGAGGACATTCCACTGTCCTGGATTTCCTGTGCCCGAGGGATCGGCCAGCCAAGGAAACTAGTTTTATTGTTCTTGTGATGGATCAGTGATTAGGGATAATCATTTGATCCAGGTTTTCCCCTTCCAGGATCAGATCAGGTAGAAGGTGAGAAGGGAAACTTGGCAGAGGAGGAAATCCCAGTCTGATGACCCCCTCTAAAGTCAAATAGGAACTCCAGGTCCCATTGTTCAGGTGTGAGTTCCAAGTAAATAGGTGTTTTTGTGATTCCTGATCAGCCTCCCAAAGGGCAAAAGAGTTCATGGCTGGGTCAGACTTGGGAAGGAAATACATAGAAGGAAAGTCTATAGAAAGTAGGCCTGGGTAACAACGGAAAAAATGGTTTCTAAAATCGATTTGTATTTGGGGTTTTTTTTTGTTTCGATATTTAAAATAATTACAAAATTTTCCTTTTAAAAAGTTCGATATTTACGAAATTTCGTTAATATTAACGAATCAATTCGTTAAAATGGCGGACGCGGTTGCGACGTGAAAATAATAGTTTTAAAAAATAATAGTTTTAACCTCGGAGAAGGAAAGAGGGGGGAAAGAGAGAGAGAGAGGAGGAGTGAAACAAACCACTTTCTGCCTTCGTGAATGTAAGGGACAGTCAAAGCAGTACTGAAAGATGGCCATCCATTCTTAATAATAATAATAATAATAATAATAATAATAATATAATAATAATTAATATAATAGTTTTAACCTGGAGAAGGAAAGAGGGGGAAAGAGAGAGAGAGGAGGGGTGAAACAAACCACTTTCTGCCTTCCTGAATGTAAGGGACAGTCAAAGCAGTACTGAAAGATGGCCATCCATTCTTAATATTAATAATAATAATAATAATAATAATAATAATAAATATAATAGTTTTAACCTGGAGAAGGAAAGAGGGGGAAAGAGAGAGAGAGGAGGGGTGAAACAAACCACTTTCTGCCTTCGTGAATGTAAGGGACAGTCAAAGCAGTACTGAAAGATGGCCATCCATTCTTAATAATAATAATAATAATAAATATAATTAATATAATAGTTTTAACCTGGAGAAGGAAAGGGGGGGAAGGAGAGAGAGAGGAGGGGTGAAACAAACCACTTTCTGCCTTCGTGAATGTAAGGGACAGTGAAAGCAGTACTGAAAGATGGCCATCCATTCTTAATAATAATAATAATAATAATAATAATAATAAAAAATATAATAAATATAATAGTTTTAACCTGGAGAAGGAAAGAGGGGGGAAAGAGAGAGAGAGGAGGGGTGAGATCTCTATTCTGGTTTGACAATGCTTCTCATAATAATAATAATAATAATAATAATAATAATAACAAACCACTTTCTGCCTTTGTGAATGTAAGGGACAGTGAAAGCAGTACTGAAAGATGGCCATCCATTCTTAATAATAATAATAATAATAATAATAATAATAATAATAATAATATAATAATATAATATAATAGTTTTAACCTGGAGAAGGAAAGAGGTTAGGCAGGCAACAGGCCCAATGCACGCCGGCCAGAGTGAGGAAGGAGGTGAGGTGACGACAGGAGGAGAGGAGAATTTGATCCACTTAAGCCGAGGCCAGGGACCCGGAAGTGGGGTAAATGCCGACCGCTTGCAACCAGGGAGAGGGGAGGGAAACAACTATCAAACTTGCACCAGACACATACGGAAATAATAACGAAACAATAACAAAACAATTACGAAATAGCTTTAAAAATTCGTTTCGTTTTTTAGTTGCTCCTGGATGGTTTGTTATCGCTTCGTTTACCCAAAAAATAACGAATTATTAACGAATTACGAAATTAACGAACGAAACCGCCCAGCCCTAATAGAAAGTGTAAGAAATTCATATCAAATATCTCCTTCCCCATCCCACCCTGCCAAAGAAATTTAATAAAGAAATTATTTTCAAGCAATGTGAGTCCATAGTCCATTTTGAGGGAAGTTCATGAGCGGGAAAGATGTCCTTGTGAGTCCAGAACATTAGGCAGAGCTGCCACGCTGGGATCGAAGCTGGTCCTTGGGAAACTACAACTCTCATGAAGGGCAGAAGTCCCAAGATCCAGCCGTTCCCCAAAAGTCTCGTGGGGTCCTTGTTGTTGTTAGTGCCTTGGCAATGTGACCAAGACTTCACCCCTACTGTGCAGTCTGGTGCCCTTGCCCTTTGCAGAACTATAAGTCACTATCCCTTATTTGGGAAGGGGGGTTGCTCGGCTTCATAATTAGATCTACACCTTCACTTCTGTTATATCAATGCATGCTGCCTGAGGAGGCCACTTGTGCTTTCTTCTGGCCATTCTGTGCATGTAGCAGTAGGCAGGGCCACGGAAGAGAGAGCTGGTGCTTTCTTATGATGGAGGCGCACATGCTCAGTCGATCATCCAGCGTCTACCCCTCCCTCCCTATCAATCATGTAGATTGACAGAGTAACTGGCACTGTGGAAGCGCCCAGCTAAGTCTAGGGACCGCTCTCTGAAGCTAGAACCATCCCTGTGGTTCCGCTAATGGGATGAGGGTGGATCCTCAGCTGGTAATAGATAGTTACTGCTCGGAGCGAATTTTTTTTTTAGTCCCGGAACACTCTGAGGATTCAGCACGTGAATTCAGATGATCCTCGTCATTGTCCTGTCGCTTCTTGAAGAGGAAAATGTATGTTGAAACCAAGAAGAATAAGAGCAAAGTTACACATTTTAGTCTTTTGGATAACGTTCATGGCATTTTCCAGCAATGTAGAAACCCTTTTTTTACTAGAATGTGCATTTTATCTATCTAATAAATAATAAATACATAATAAATAAATATAGGTATCCCCAGTGGGACAGCGGGTTAAACCACCAAGCTGCTGAACTTGCTGACCAAAAGGTTGGCGGTTCGAATCTGGGGAGCGGGGTGAGCTCCCACTGTTAGCCCCAGCTTCTGCCAACCTAGCTGTTCGAAAACATTCCAATGTGAGTAGATCAATAGGTACTGCTTTGGTGGGAAGGCAACAGCGCGCCATGTAGTCATTTATTTATTTATTTATTTACTTTACTTTACTTGTATACTGCCGTTTCTCAGCCTAACTGGCGACTCAACGCGGTTTACAACAAAATAATCAACAGCAATATACAATATAAAACCATAAAAGCACAATACAAAATTAACACAACAATAACAACACACTGCATCTCATCACTAAAGTCGTGATCCAAATTCGTCGTCCATTTTCCATTCCTGTAAACGTCACATTCATTGCACTGATTAACCAAATGCTTGTTCAAACATCCAGGTTTTTAATCTTTTCCGGAACACCATTAGCGAGGGGGCTGATCTTACCTCCATGGGAAGGGCGTTCCATAGCCGAGGGGCCACCACAGAAAAGGCCCTGTCTCTCATGGCAGTGGCCACACGACCTTGGAAGTGTCTATGGACAACACCGGCTCTTCGGCTTAGAAATAAGATAAGTGTGCTGGTACGGCCGTACCAGGAGCTCCAGCTTTATTTGCTTTGTATTAAATGTTTGCTTTCAATCCAAGGTTTCAGGGATTCTGCAGAAAGGTGGTTTCCTTTGGTTGCTGGGATTAATAGTTCACCTAAAATCAAGGAGCATTCTGAACTCCACCAACGATGGAATTGAACCAAACCTGCCACACAGGACTCCCATGACCAACAGAAAACACTAGAAGGGTTTAGTGGGTATTGACCTTGAGTTTGGGAGTTGTAGTTCACTTACATCTAGAGAGCACTGTGGACTCAAAACAGTGATGGATCTGGACCAAACTTGGCATGAATACTTGCTTCTAAACCGCAGACCTATTTCTGTGGGATGCTCCATGGCCCTTTTTGGAAACCCAAGGTCCTCCTCCTCCTCCTCCTCCTCCTCCTCCTCCTCCTCCTCCTCCTCCTCCTCCTCCTCCTCCTCCAGCCTTTCCCTTGCCAGACTCCTCGTCCGTCCGCAAGGCGACATCGGGACCCCCCCACCCGTAACTCCTTTCTCCCCCTTCTTTCCCGCCTTGGTAAACAGAGCCCTATGATTAAAGCCCGGGCTCCCATGGTTATCACGCACACAAGTATGCATTACACATACTGTCTCAGCAGGTCCTCATTATGTAGTCACAGCAGAGGGAAAAAAAATAAATGCCTCGCTGAACAAGGCGGAAGGGAGAGATTTTTCAATCGTGGTGTGGAAAAGCATTAACAATTTAAAGGGGGAAAGAAAAAGGAAACACAGCATTACCGTTGTTCTCAGGTTGTTTAAATCCCCGTTTCCAGAACTGTGCCATTGTGCCTGGGGGCTGTAACTCTTAGTGAAAGAGGCATGGACGTGGCATCTCTCCCCAGGGGATTGCTTCTTGCCTTCCTTTAGGAAACTGGAACTCCCAAAGACCAAAACACAACAGATAACTCGAAATGGTATTTATTGTTCACAATGAGTTATTTTTCTCAGGCATAAGCTTGATGTTTCAACAGGGATCAAGGAAATATACTTTACAGTCTCTGAAGTCCAAGGAGTTTGCGGCTGAGAAGCTTTTCCTGTTTCCTCTTTCCTCAATGGCTGTGAATATTGGAATAAACACAACCCCGGTCCAGTGGCCTATGTTGAAGGGACGAGACCTTCCTCTGGTGCCAAAAGAACCGGTTTGAAGGCGCTTGGGTCTCCTCAATGTTGTCCAGGATGATCTGGACATAAAGCATGAGTCCCAAGGGTAAAAAACCTTAGAATTGGTGCTGAGAGGTAATTTAAGCAGGGGCTTTTAGAGCCAAGTCTCTTACGTCCATCTTTCCATCTACAACAAGCGAGGCAACTGGCACCCTCCCTATCTGACGAGGCTCTGGCAACTGTCATCCATGCCACAGTCACGTCTAGGCTGGACTATTGCAACGCCCTGTATGTGGGCCTTCCGATGTCTACGACCCGAAAGCTTCGTATTGTTCAGAATGGGGCAGCCAAGCTACTCACAAGAACGCCCATGAAATGCCATATAACACCAGTGCTGCGGCATTTACATTGGCTTCCAACTGAGTCCCGTGGCCTGTCTGAGATGCTAGTTCTGACCTTTAAAACTCTTTACGGCCAGGGTCCATCGTACCTTAGGGACCGCCTCTCCTTCTCCCATCATCGGAGGTCGCAACGACCAGCCCAACGTGACTTACTCCATATCCCGGGTCCTAGAGAAGTGCCCTTGGAAAGGACCAGGCGCAGGTGGGCTTTCTCTCTTTCTGCCCCTCCTGCCTTGTGGGATTCCTTGCTGCTCTACATGAGAGCCATGCGTGACTTAGGGCCTTTTACTCTCGCACTTCAGACACCTGGCTTTTTACTAGAGCATTCAATCTCTGTTAATTTTTAATTTTTGTATGTATGCGTTTTATCTTTTATAATTTAGCTGTAAATCGCCTAGAGCATTCTCAGATGGAGGGTGATTAATAAGTTATTAAATGATGATGATGATGATAGAAACTCTGATGGTAGAATGAAAAAAGGGAAGCACTCCCCTCCTCCAGGAAGAGGTGGAACCAAACAATACTGATTGTCAGCTATAAATAACCAATCAATCCAAGTATACATAAGCAGGGTAAAAAGGCAGGATTAAGCATGATACAACAGTTTAAATCTTGCGACTAATAGTTCTACACATAGGTGGTGCCACTCGCTCTGTCACAAGAACATTTACTGATAGAGAAGAAGAAAATGCCTTAAGGGCGAAAAAAAGGGCTCTCCCGAGATCTTATCCTGAGCAGATTTACCATCTAGCACAGTGTTTCTCAACCTGACTAATGTCGCAACCCCTTCATCCAGTTCCTCGTGTTGTGGTGACCCCCAACCATAACATTATTTTCATTGCTACTTCATCTTACTTACTTAGGTGATCCCTCATTGGACAAGTAAGATGGTCTTCCGTGATGAGTAATCTTGTGGAATCGTAGGTGGCTGTGGAGCCCTCTTCTTGCTCTGCATCTTCTTCCGCAGTGAGGGCATTGGTTTCCAGGTGGAAGGTGGTCCCGGTTGGGGTTGGCTTGACGTGCCTTCCTCTTGGCACGTTTCTCTCTTTCACCTTCCATTCGTGCCTCTTCAAGAGTGGGATATAAATACAGTTTTTTTATTATTATTCGGGGAGATATAGTGGAATATAAATAACATTTTATTATTATTATTATTATTATTATTATTATTTGGGGAGATACAGCAGAATTTAAATAAAATTTTATTATTATTCGGGGAGATAGAGCAGAATATAAATAAAGTTTATTATTATTATTATTATTATTATTATTATTTGGGGAGATAGAGTGGAATATAAATAAAGTATTATTATTATTATTATTATTTGGGGAGATAGAGCAGAATTTAAATATTTATTATTATTATTAGTATTCGGGGAGACAAAGCGGTATATAAATAATGTTTATTATTATTGGGAGATAGAGCGGAATATAAATAAAGTATTATTATTATTATTTGGGGAGATGAGCAGAAAATAAATAAAGATTATTATTATTATTATTATTATTATTATTCAGGGAGATAGAGCGGAATATAAATAAAGTATTATTATTATTATTATTTGGGGAGATAGAGCAGAATTTAAATATTTATTATTATTATTATTATTATTATTATTCGGGGAGACAAAGCGGAATATAAATAACGTTTATTATTATTGGGAGATAGAGCGGAATATAAATAAAGTATTATTATTATTATTATTTGGGGAGATGAGCAGAAAATAAATAAAGATTATTATTATTATTATTATTATTATTCAGGGAGATAGAACGGAATATAAATAAAGTATTATTATTATTATTATTATTATTATTATTATTTAGGGAGATAGAGCGGAATATAAATAAAATTTTATTATTATTAGCTTTATTATTATTATTATTATTATTATTATTTGGGGAGATACAGCAGAATGTAAATATTTTATTATTATTATTATTATTATTATTATTATTATTATTCGGGGAGATAGAGCGGAATATAAATAAAGTATTATTATTATTATTATTATTATTATTTACCATTAACTAGCTGAGAAGGCTTCCTTGTTAAAAGGACGTGTCTCTCGCTTTCACTGTAATAGTTTCTGTCTTCACTAAATATCAGAATGAAGCAGGTTTTAATGTTTCTGTAAAAATGACATTGTCCAAGGGAGAGAAGAATGCTCTCTAAACACAAAAGAATCCAAGGAAATTGGTTCCTAATACAAATCCAGAGCTGAAAACATCTTTGCTCATTTGCATACTTGCTGTGTCACCGCATTGCTGCCGCTTGTAATAGTCTATTAGTATATGCAAATTCCAATACAGTTAAACAACAGGGCATTCTTTGAGGGATGCTTCGCGACCCCCTCCCCACTAAAATATGCAGTTGAATGTCTTTAAATTCTAATGACAGATCCTTTGGGTTAAATGAAGCCCAGTAATCGCAGTCATCTTGATGTGTGCTATCCTTATTCCCCATTAAAATGACCATAATTACTAAGCACGGTTCTTTCTTGGTTATTTACAGGGGCGGCTCGTCCATTACGTGAAGTAAGTGGTTGCAGAACACTTTTTTTGCCAGGGGCGCAGAGGCGCCTCTGTAAATGCCCCTCGATTGCCCCTTGAGGAGCGCCCCCTCAGCTCACAACAGCCCTAGCAGTCCGGGGGGAGCCTCGGCTTTCTTTCCTTGCTGCCGGGCGATCCTCTTCCCAAAGGGGCCGGGCCCTTGAGCCTCGCCTCGCTCCTCTCGTTCCTGCTCCACCCGGCCACCGGGTGCGCGAGCAGAGCCGGCGCTCAATCGTTCTCCGCGTTCGATCCCTTCCCCATGACCGGCTCCCTTTCCCGATCCCCCGGCGCTCCACCCGCCTCCTCTCCTCTCCCCAATCCGCGGGTGGGCCAAGGGGCGGAGCCGCCTGGCCCGCTTCGGGTCCGGAGGCGTGTCTGAAGACCCCAGCGTGCACACCAAAAGTCGCCTCTTCTCCTGACTTTCTCTTCAGCCATTGGGACCAAGAGAGAGAGAGAGAGAGAGAGAGAGAGCCCCTCTGGCTGGAGGTATCTCCCACCTCCTCTCCCTCCTTTGTTTTTGCACCTACCTTCAGGAAAGGTGGGCATCTCCACCTCTCTCTCTCTCTCTCTCTCTCTCTCTCTTGGTCCCAATGGCTGAGGAGAAAGTCAGGAGAAGAGGTGACTTTTGGTGCACACGCCGGGGTCTTCAGGCACGCCTCCGGACCCAAAGCGGGCCAGGCAAGGGAGCAAGTGCGGCAAGTGTAGTTACTGGGATGTATAGTTCACCTACAATCAAAGAGCATTCTGAACTCCACCAATGATGGAATTGAACCAAATATGGCACACAGAACTCCCACGACAAACAGAAAATATATATCAATGATGGGGGGGGGGGCAAAATACGGTTTGCTTACTGTTGAAAATTACCTAGGGCCGCCTCTGGTTATTTATTTATAAATCCTTACTGGCAAAACAACACCCAGGATTCCTTGCTGAAGACAACCCTATGAAATTCATGAGGTCAACATAAGTTGTCCTCATGAAGACTTGAAGACACAGACACGATGGAAGCTTTAACGATAAGATTCCAAAGTGGTTGACCACCTTAGCCACTTGATAGCTTTTGAAGTGGTCCTTCTTGAATATCCAAAAATAATGACTGAGATCCTGGACCTATACTGGTGGAGTTTGAAGCGATGTCCGTGGCCATTTCACTTCTTCTGACTTCTCCAGAGGTGTCCTTGTTGGTTCTCCTGGACCTCTCAGCAGCTTTCGATGCCACTGACCATGGTCTTCTTCTGGGCTGACTCACTGGGATAGGGCTGAAAGGCCTTGACTTGCAGTGGCTCCGTTCCTTCCTGGGGGGACGTACCCAGAAGGTGGTGCCATTCGAACCTCCTGACATTGACCTATGGCGTTCCTCAGGACTCAGTTCTGTTCCCCACACTGAAAATAGGGATGGATCACACTCCCCTGGAGGCACAAGTCCGTGGTTTGGAGGTCTTCCTGGACTCAGCTCTGAACCTGAAGGCCCAGGTTTCGGTGGTAGCTGGGAGGGCATTCTTTGCACAATTCAACCTTTGTGCCAACTCTGCCCGTTGTTCCTTGAAAAGCCAGATCTGGCCAGGTTGGTCCAGGCCTTAGTCACATCTCGCCTGGATGACTGTAACACTCTCTGTGGGGCTACCTCTGAAGAATGCGCTGAAACTTCAGCTGGTCCAAATAATGTCAGCCAGGTTGCTCACTGGGGCTGGATGCAGAGAGTGGGACCGATCCCCACCCCCACCCCCACCCCCATTGCAGCAGCTATACTGGCTGCCAGTCTGTTTCTGGGCACAATCCAAAGGGCTGGTGATGACCTTTAAAGCCCTGGATAGTTGAGGTCCGGGCTATTTGGCTGATCACGTGTCCTTGTATGAACCTGCCTTCCAGGCACTAAAGAAGAAAGGCCACCCAATTTAAATACCTAGGGTCACTTGTCTCCATAGATGGCAACACAATACCAGATGAATAAATGCGGCCTGGTTGAAATGGTGGCAAATGACTGGCATTCTGAGTGTCTCAGAAATGCCTCAGCAACTCAAGGCTAAGATCTACGCTACAGTTGCATGTCCAGTAGCCCTCCTTCTATGGGACAGAGTCCTGGCCAGCAACAAAGAAACATGAACAAGCCCTTAACACAACGGAAATGGAAATACTGAAATGGACACTTGCCTTGACAATTCTTGACTGTGTACCAAATGATGACACTCATCCATCAAAAACTAGGAATAGAAGCGATCAGCAAGAAAATGCAGGAAACAAAGCTACAATGGTACGACCACATCATGAGAAGAGAAGCCACATCAGTAGCACAAACAGCACTACATTTGGAGATTGCAGAATGATGACCACGTGGACAAAGGTCAAAGGATATCCTTTTCATTGTTTTTAATATCTCTGGCAAGGCCAAGCTCGTTTTGCTCTTTAGCCTTGCAAACCTTTTCCCAGCAGGAGTTGGGTATTCATTTGAATTCTTCTTTGGTGACTTCTCCCTTTTTCCACTTCTTGTGCATGTCTCTTTGCTGTCTTGGCCCAGTTAGAAGCTCTTTGGACTTCCATTCCGGCTTCTTTGCACTTGTCTGATTTTTATCTCTCTTTGTTGGCACTCTTTGCAATTGCGCCTTGAGTATTTCACTCTTGAAAAAACTCCCATCCATCCGTAACTCCCTTGTCTTTGTGGGAGTTGAAGTCCAAAACACCTGGAGGGCTGAAGTTTGCCATCTAGAATTCTGTAAATGACCTTCATCCATTAACAATAAAGTAGCATGTCAATGTTTATTGTTCTAATTTTAAGGAATGATTTTATTTCTGTGAGACAGATAGTTAAATTTCAAAATGCACTCCCGTTACCAAAGTTCAATATTGACTTATGCAAAAATCAATTTTTGCTCTTTGCAAATCCCAGTGAAAATGCCGTGGGAGCCCACCCCCCATCACTTACCCTATGTTCTCCCCTTACAGATTCATTTGAAAATGTTTCCGAGGCTTTTTTTGGTTTGGAATCCAACCATATTAATGGCACCATTTCATTTTCATGATGTGAATCCATCCTTAGGAGTCTTGTCTTGACTGGTTTGAGAGTGAAATAAAAGCTCCCCATTTTTATTATAATCGTAGCAAAGATGTTTTAGTTACAAATAAGTGCCGAATTCCGGAGGTTGATAGTATTCCCACATCTGCCAATGAAAGCCTGGGGCCCATTGTTTTGATAGATGCGATTGTCAATTGTCATGCCGTTAATATACTTCCTGCTCTCAGCAAACAGATTCATTGAATACCGAAGCAGGAATCTGATTCACCATGTGTTGCTCCGCCGATTCTCCCTTTGTAATCTCTTAAATAACAAAATAAAGACATTCACAGTCGGTTTTTGTACGGTTATTAATATTTTTGGAAAGCAGAAAAAACCCCTCCAAATCCATAAATTTGTATTATTACAACAACATGGACTTAAAAACAGAATTTTGAGAAAATTTGATAACATCTTAGTAAACAATAAGGAGAACCCATAAACAACTGCTCAGATTGTGCTTGTATTGAGGAGAGAGGGAAAGGACTGGATGTAGGGCTGGGCGGTTTCGTTTCGTAATTTCTTAATTCGTTAAAAATTCGTTATTTTTTTGATAACGAAGCGATATTGAACCATTCAGGAGCAACTAAAAAACGAAACGAATTTTTCCAATTCGTTTCGTAATTGTTTTGTTATTGATTCGTTATTGATTCGTTATTGATTCGTAAATGTTTCATTATTATTTCCGCATGTCTAGTGCAAGTTTTAGGGTTGCTGTTTGTTTTCTCAGTGAAAAAAAATATAATTATCACACCAACAGTCAACAACAGAGGGAGAAGGAAGCTTCTGAAGTTTTTTTAGCGTATTGTGCGATCGCGGCCGCCATTAACGAATTGATTCGTAATCGATTCGTAATTGTTTCGTAATTGTTTTATGATTTCCGAAATTTCGTAAATATCGAACTTTTTAAACAGAAAATTTCGGAATTCTTTTAAATAACGAAACGCAAAAAAAACCCCCTAAAAACGAATCGAGTTTAGAAACAAATTTTTCCGTATTTGGACAGTGGAATCTGAGATGATGTCCAAGCCATCCTTTTTCTCGCCCTCCTCTTTCTCCTTCTCCTGTCCCTCTTTGTCTCAGCAAGGCCGGATTGGTAATTAATTTTAAGACATGCAAGCATGTAGCAAGGTTGGGAGGACAATAGCTTTATAAACAAGCACCTTGGTCTCCCTACAGTTGTCCCAGTTCTCAAACACTCTCTGCTTCATTTGGAAGAATGCTGCACTCGCACAGCTCAGGCGGCGTTGTATTTCAGTGTCAATATTAGCCCACATGATTCCTGGTAATACCCTGAGTCGATAAGCAGCTGTATCTCAGCTCATGGTGGCAGAGGATAAGTTGGGTTTGTATGGAGAAGGAGGCAGAGCCTGATCCTACAACCCGAGGACAACATCCCCCAACCTTGGTTACTGTTGCAACTCAGAGTAAGCTTCACCTTGCTTCCAAACACCACCACACAAGAGCTGTAGTTTTACAGTTTATTAAGGAAAAAATCCAAATCAAAATAAAGAATAAGCATTGTAAAATTCCAAAGATTAAGGTTAAATGCAGAATATAGTTCCAAAGATCTTCAGGTAAAAGCAGGAGACACAATCCTATTGGCAAAGTTCAAACCAGAGTCCCAGGTACAAGCAAGGAAACATTTGCCCCAAGAATCCCAATGCAAGAAATCCCAAGCGTACTGCTTTCCAGGCTAAGATTATTTCATGAAGCTTTCAGGCTAATAAGCTACGTTGAACTGACGCTTTCCCTTGGTTTGCAAGAAGCCTAAATACCTTTCTAACATGAAAACATTACATGAAATCATTGCGATGACCTTTCACCGAGCTAGTCTCTCGTCTGCCGGCCAGGCAAGAACTCCTCCTGACCCACAAATCAAGACGAGCTTGCCGGGTCAGGTCACTATCAAGGCTTTCAGTACTTTCAGTATCCGCGTGGGAAGGAGGCGAATGCCTCCCCACCTGTTCGCTATCTCCTTCGTTAAAATTCCTTTCACTTGGGAACCGCTGTGTTCATGTTGACTCTGCACTGTCTGTGCTGTCTGTGGGAGCCGTAGGCCCAGAGATCTGAGGCACAGAAAAAGAGCCAGGAACAGGAATCCCATCATCCACATCATCACAGAACATCTCAGCCACAACAGTTGCACTGCTGCTCTGTCTTATCTTCTGTTTATATCCATACAATGGAAATATGGCTTCTCATTTTCCATTTGAATTTAGCATTGAATTTACGAGATAGACATGGGAATCGCAGATGTGCACACCTGGCGTAACCAACATGTGCCTTCCTTGATTTGAATCTATTCATCGTAAACCTTGGCTTTCTTGCGATGCAAATGTGTTTGCTCACAAACACACCACATCTTTCAGGCGCCTGCTGAATTTCTGACAATATAATGTTCACGTTGAACAATGAAGGCTTGAAAGAAATGCACAAAACAGTAATCTTCCCACGATAAATGTGCACTGCATTTCTTTCTCTCTAGGTATTTCCTTCCCATGTTTGCCCATGGGTGGGTGGGTTGAACACCGGGAATATGAATGCCCGTGATTAACATGGAAGGGGCAGGAGGCACCCGGTTTTGATTTCCACCCAGAGGCTCACCTGTAAATAATAATAATAATAATAATAATAATAATAATAATAATAATAATAATCTTTATTTATATCCCGCCGCCATCTCCCCAAAGGGGACTCAGGGAGGCTTACATGAGGCCAATACAATAAAAATGCAAAATAATACAGTGAAAAATCAGACACAAAAGTATAGTTTGTGAAAAAATTGTTACTATAACAAGAGTAAAGAAATGTCATTACTTATTTGGTTATAGTAATTGCGCATAATTACTATAATTGGAGAAAGTTCAGGGGCTCCTTTCTCCCTCATTTGTTCAACTATTGGGGTGAAACTTGCTACAGCAGTAGAACACATTTACCACTGTTAGCCCGCCAAATTTTAGAATGTTCCACTTATCCACAGATTTTTGGGGAAATTTTGTTACTATTTTGGTATAGTAATTGCGCATAATTATTTTAATTGGGGAAACTTCAGGGGTTCCTTTCTCCCTCATTTTTAAAACTATTGGAGTGAAACTTGCTACAATGGTAGAACACATTTACCACTGTTAGCCCACCAAATTTTAGAATGTTCCACTTATCCACAGATTTTTGGGGAAATTTCATTACTAATTTGGTATAGTAATGGCGCATAATTACTATAATTGGAGAAATTTCAGGGGCTCCTTTCTCCCTCATTTGTTCAACTATTGGGGTGAAACTTGCTACAGTGGTAGAACACATTTACCACTGTTAGCCCGCCGAATTTTAGAATGTTCCACTTATCCACAGATTTTTGGGGAAATTTCATTAGTATTTTGGTATAGTAATTGTGCATAATTAATTGGGGAAACTTCAGGGGCTCCTTTTCCCCTCATTTTTAAAACTATTGGAGTGAAACTTGCTACAATGGTAGAACACATTTACCACTGTTAGTCCACCAAATTTTAGAACGTTCCACTTTCCACAGATTTTCGGAGAAATTTCATTACTCGGGGCGTCTTTCATGAGGCCAAGCCTGACAACACATCAGTAAAAACAAAAAGCAATAAGCAAATGAAACAATACAATTAATATAACTCACATATAAACAATAACATGCAAAGATTTAAAAACCTATGGCTGGGCCAGATGCAATAGTTTAAAATTTAAAGAATAAATGCTGGGCATGAACTGTTGTGGTTCAGCGTGATTCTGGGCCTGAGATGATGTTCTCTGATGATGAGGATGATGGGATTCAGATTCCACGCTGATAGTGGAAGTACAGAAAGCCTAGATAGTGACCTGACCCGGCAAACACGGCTTGATATACGGGTCAGGCGGAGTTCATGCCTGGCTAGCAGACGAGAAGCCAGCTCGGGGAAAGGTCATCGCAATGCTTTCATGTTGGTGAGAGTGTGATGTTTTCATGTTAGCAAAAGGTATTTAGGCTTCTGGTGAACGAAGGGAAAGTGTCAGTTCAACATAGCTTTTTAGCCTGGAAGCTTCATGGAATATCTTTGAAAGCAGCACGCTTTGGGCTTTTGCATTGTGATTCACTGTTTATACTATGGACTATGTCTTGACCTCTGTTTAAAGGATTGTGCCATTTGATTTTACCTGAAGATTCTTGGAACTGTATTCTGCATTTAACCTAACTCTTTGGAACTTTGCATTGCTTATGCTTTATTTTGGCTTGGATTTCTTCCCCAATAAACTATAATCCTACAGCTCTTGTGTGGTGGTGTTTGGGAGCAAGGCGAAGCTTACTCTGAGTTCCAACATGAACAGAGGTAGAATGTATCTAAGCAGGAGGGTTTTAAGGGATAATGTAGGAAGAGCAACCCAACGGGGAGTTAAAGTGCTTCTGAGGACATTTTGAAGGGAATTGTTTCCTTTATTCAGGGAAGGCACACGTTTTGAGGCTCCTCCTAAAGACTGCCAATGTGGGGGCTTGTCTGAAATCCTTGGGGAGTGAGTTCCAGAGTTGGGGGGCCACCACAGAGAAGGCCCTCTCTCTCATCCCCACCAATCACACCTGTGAAGGGGGCGGGAGCATGAGCAGGGCCTCTCCAGATGATCAGAGATCAGGTGGGTTCGTACACAGAATTGTGGCCACGCAGGTAGGCAGGTCCCAAACCGTTCAGGGCTTTATAGGTAAAGAACCTGCACCTTGAATTGGGACCGGAAAATGAACAGCAGCCAATGGAGCTCCTTAAACAGGGGGGTTGACCGCTCCCTGTAAGTCACTCTACTTAGTAACCTGGTTGCCGCCCGTTGTACCAATTGAATTTTCTGAGCCGTCTTCAAGGGCAGCCCCATGTAGAGTGCATTACAGTAATCCAATCTGGAGGTGCCTAAGGCATGGACCACCATGGCCAGATCCGAGGTATGGTCGCAGTTGGCGCACAAGTCTTAATTGTGCAAAGGCCCTCCCGAGGTATGGACTGCGAGGTATGGTCGCAGTTGGCGCACAAGTCTTAATTGTGCAAAGGCCCTCCCGACCAACGCCGATGCCCTGGGCTTCAAGCCTAAGTGATGAGTCCAGGAGGACACCCAAACTGTGGACCTGTGGCTTCAGGGGGAGTGTAACCCCGTCCAACACAGGTTGCCACCCTATACCCCGGTCAGGTTTGCAATCGACCAGGAGGACCTCTGTCTTGTTGGGATTGATCTTCAGCTTGTTCTCCCTCATCCAGACAGACACAGCGGCCTGGCACTCGTCCAGTACCTGAGGGGCTTCCTTGGAGTTCGGTGGAAAGGCGTAGTAGAGTTGGGCGTCATCTGCGTAGAGATGGCACCCAACTCCAAAACTCCGGATGACCTCTCCCAGTGGTTTCATGTAGATGTTCAAAAGCATGGGAGACAGAATGGAACCTTGCGGGACCCCACAGGTCAAAGGCCAGGGGTCCGAGCAGGCGTCTCCCAGCTTCACCATCTGGGACCGACCCTCCAGGAAGGACCGGAGCCACGACAGAGCCGTGCCCAAAACAGCTCTAAGAAGACTGTGTGGGGAAAGCTATTAAGCTATGCACGCAGGACTGGTTTTGTGTCTTTCCAGCCTTTCTCTCTTCTTTTAAGAAGGCCTCTCGGTTGTGGTCAATCATTTATCAGGATGTGTAAGGCTTTGTTTAAAAGGAACAGAAAATCAATACTTATCTCCGCAAGCTGTATGTCTAAGGCTAGTTGGTGACCAGGCATTCTGCATTTGTTGGAACAGGCTAACGTGACAGCAATTCCATTTTAGTCGAGCATATACTGGAAACCTCTTGGAATAAAATGAAAGGCAGAGCGCTACCTTTGTATTGTCGAAGGCTTTCATGGTCAGAATTACTGGGTTGTTGTAGGTTTTTTTGGGCTATATGTCCATGGTCTAGAGGCATTCTCTCCTGACATTTTGCCTGCATCTATGGCAAGCATCTTAAGTTCTTTTAATACGAAAGGTTGGATAAGTTGGACTCTACAGGAAAGGAGATTCCATCTGAACATGAGGAAGGACTTCTTGACTGTGAGAGCTGTTCAGCAGTGGAACTCTCTGCCCCAGAGTGTGGTGGAGGCTCCTTCTTTGGAGGCTTTGAAGCAGAGGCTGGATGGCCATCTGTTGGGGGTGCTTTGAATGCAATTTTCCTGCTTCTTGGCAGAATGGGGTAGGACTAGATGGCCCATGAGGTCTCTTCCAACTCTAGGATTCTATGATTCCTTATGTTCTTTCAATAAGAAAGCGGTGCTTTGGGACCCAGCTCTGGATCGCGTTCCCACGGTTTCCCTTTACTCTTTACACCGCCTGAGCTCTGTGAGTGCAGCATTTTTCCGAATGAAGAAGAGAGTGTTTGAGGATTGGGACATCCGTAGAGAGACCAAGGGGCTTGTTTATAATGCCATCATCCTCCCAACCCTGCTATACACTTGCGAGACGTGGACTGTCTACAGATGTCAACATTTGACACTGAAATACAACACCCCCTGAGCTCTGCGAGTGCAGCATTTTTCCAAATGAAGCAGAGAGTGTTTGAGGACCGGGACATCCGTAGAGAGACCAAGGGGCTTGTTTATAAAGCTATTCTCCTCCCAACACTGCTATACACTTGCAAGACGTGGACTGTCTACAGATGTCAACATTGACACTGAAATACAACACCGCCTGAGCTCTGTGAGTGCAGCATTTTTCCGAATGAAGCAGAGAGTGTTTGAGGACCGGGACATCCGTAGGGAGACCAAATGGACTGTCTACAGATGTCAACATTTGACACTGAAATACAACACCCCCTGAGCTCTGCGAGTGCAGCATTTTTCCGAATGAAGCAGAGAGTGTTTGAGGACCGGGACATCCGTAGAGAGACCAAGGGGCTTGTTTATAATGCCATCATCCTCCCAACCCTGCTATACACTTGCGAGATGTGGACTGTCTACAGATGTCAACATTTGACACTGAAATACAACACCCCCTGAGCTCTGTGCGTGCAGCATTTTTCCGAATGAAGAAGAGAGTGTTTGAGGACCAGGACATCCGTAGAGATACCAAGGTGCTTGTTTATAAAGCTATTGTCCTCCCAACCTTGCTATATGCCTGCGAAATGTGGACTGTCTACAGACGTCACATGCAATTCCTAGAATGATTCCATCAGCGCTGCCTCCGAAAAATCCTGCAAATCTCTTGGGAAGACAAGTGGACAAACATCAGCGTGCTGGAAGAAGCAAAGACCACCAGCATTGAAGCGATGGTCCTCTGCCATCAACTCTGCTGGACCAGCCATGTTGTCCAGATGCCCGAACATCGTCTCCCAAAGCAGTTGCTCTATTCCAAACTCAAGAACGGAAAACGGAATGTTGGAGGGCAGGAAAAGAGATTGAAAGATGGGCTCAAAGCCAACCTTAAAAACTCTGGGATAGTGTTGCAACCCAGAGCAAGAAACTGGACCCTCTTGACAACAATCCACCACACTTGACTACACGAATACAATCCTTTTTATTGAAAAACGTTGAATGCAAAGCAGAGGAAGAATCAGAAGTAAATAAAAACAATAGCAAAACAGCAACAAGCAATGTCCAAGAACGAGTCCATAAAAAACACAGCAAACGATGATTTACCCTTGATGATTCATGAAATCTGCTAGCTCCCAGCTAACGGCACTTGGAACAACTTGAGAAACTACGAGAAACCCAGCTTCAGACCCGGCATTCTTAAAGGAGAGAAATCTATTACGAGACACGCCTGAAGTTTTTGTTTGCATTTCTCTGAATCTTTCTGACCTCCGTAAACTTTGTGCTTCTCCCCTGCTCTGCCAAATCTGCCCCCTCCTTCCCTCATTAGGCTGACCAGGTGTCAGATTCTCTGGGGAACTAAGGCTGGGAGAAAAAGGGAGTGAAACTTCTCCGCTCGGTTCGGAATGAATGTTCTCATGGGAACTTTGACTTTGACTTTCCAAGGGTGTAGGATTTTCACTATTCAACCCATCATCAGTATTAACATCTACATTGGCCTCAGAATCAATATTAACATCAACACTGGCATCAGGAAATACAATCAAAGAATCAGGTACAGGGTCACACAGAAGCTGAACCCCAACAGATAGACACTGAGAAC
Source organism: Anolis sagrei ordinatus (assembly GCF_025583915.1). Taxonomy (NCBI): domain Eukaryota; kingdom Metazoa; phylum Chordata; class Lepidosauria; order Squamata; family Anolidae; genus Anolis; species Anolis sagrei. The sequence continues at coordinate 35,085,660 of NW_026844478.1, read as the reverse complement.
TGGGAAGCCCTGGCCCTTGAGCGCTCCAGCTGGAGGTCAGCTGTGACCAGCAGTGCTGCAGAATTTGAAGAGGCACAAAAGAGAGAAACGTGCCAAGAGGAAAGCGCTTCAAGCCAACCCTGACCAGGACCGCCTTCCAACTGGAAACTGTGGGAGAACATACAGGTCAAGAAGAGGGCTCCACAGTCACCTACGGACCCACCCCCAGGACACTGACCTTGGAGGATCATCATCCTCAGACTAAGTTTACTCTACTCTTCCAAATCAACTGTCTGTTTCCATCCCTTCAATCTTTGCGTTTTCTATTATTGAAGGAACATGTCCCTTGAATGTCTCTGGTCATTTGGTGGCAGAATAACAAGCCAAGTCACGGAGCTTGCCTCTCTTGAGCAGTAGACTTCACCACCTTGTTAGTTTTGGCCCATCTCTTTTGACAGATTAGAGAGATGAATGGCCAAAACTCACAAAATGAAGTTCAACTGGGACAAATGCAAGATACTCCACTTAGGCAGAAAAAAGCAAAATGCAAAGAGACAGAATGGGGAACGATGAGGCCTGGCTCGAGAGCAGGACGTGTGGAAAAGATCTTAGAGTCCTCGTGGACAGGAAGGTAAACATGAGCCAGGAATGTGATGTGGCAGCAAAAAAGGCCAATGGGATGTTGGCCTGCATCAAGAGGAGCCTAATGTCTAGATCCAGGGAAGTCATGCTCCCCATGCTCTATTCTGCTTTGGTTAGACCACATCTGGAACCTTGTGTCCAATTCTGGGCACCACAATTCAAGAGAGATATTGACTCTAAGCTGGAATGTGTCCAGAGGAGGGCGACTGGAATGATCAGGGGTCCGGAGAACAAGCCCTATGAGGAGCGGCTTAAGGAGCTGGGCATGTTTAGCCTGAAGAAGAGATGGCTGAGAGG
>NW_026844478.1:35061639-35075147 GCF_025583915.1 Anolis sagrei ordinatus | reverse complement strand
TAATGATTACTTAATCTGGGTTTTCCTGTCGCAATCAGATATGACACAAAGAAGAGGCTGGGGTGGATGCCCATTGTGGAGATGTTTGAAAGGGAAAAACGGGGTTGGGGGAAAGAGACTTTTCGAGGGTCGTCTCGCCCCCTTTATTATGTGGTTAGAAGTTTGCCAAGCGAAAATCCCTTTGGATGGCCCAACTCCGGTGTCAAAAGGGAATTTCTGTTCTATTTTCCATGCAAACATTTTTCAAGATAAGAGTTCTTTTATGATTACTGATTGCCTTTTCAGAGCCAGGGCAGCTTCTCTGTAGACTTCCCCCAAAGAGAGGGGAAAGGGGCAAAAGGTTCAGGGTAAGGTCAGGAATATGAGGGGAAATACATGTGGACATATAGGAATCACAAGAAATTCATATCAGGCACCCCCTCCCTATCCCACCCACCAGAGAGATTGATTAAAGTTATGATTTCAGCAAAACATGAGTCCATAGTTCATTCAGGGGGAATTCGTAGGTAAAAACAAGTCCTTTGAAGTCCAAAACACTTGGCAGAAGGTCCAAAGTCACAAAAAGGAGTTTAGGGATGTCCACTGAGCCAAAGGATGGGGTCCTGCAGCGCTGAGATCAAAGTTAGTCCTTGGTCCTTGGGAAACTATAAGTTACTATCTCTTATGGCGGGGAGTCATGTTCGACTTCATTGTGAGTAGGAAAGACAGGGGTGGGTTTAAAAAAAGTAAGTTGGAGCTGGGTATCGGTCACTATTGACATAAAGTCGATGGCCACAGCGCATAACCACGTTTCTTTTATCACTTTGTTTTGGCTTCCTGGTTCTTCTTTGGTTCCCCCAAAGAGCTGAGCAGGCAGAATCGGTGATCTTGGGCTTTGCTGTGTGTGTGTGGACCAATCAAGATGTGGGTTACAGGGCAAAATAGGCCCCTTTCAGAACTAACAAGTCTTGTATGTTCCTTTCTTGACGGAGGGAGGTTTCCTCCACAAAATGGTGTTCACTGCACAATTACTAGTTTCTCCAAACTGCTTTGAATACCCAAATTTTGCTGGACCTCTTTATTATTATTTATTTATTATTATTTCGGTTGCTTCTACCCCGCCCTTCTTCTCACCCCGGGGGGGACTCAGGGCGGCTTACAAAAGCAAGGCACAATTCGATGCCCGCATCACATAACAGCAATAAAACAAAATAACATCAATTAACAATTAACAACAATTCTTGCATTACAACCATAAAACCAATAAAACCAATACAAACCAATTACTCCTCATTGACGGTCAGCGTTCGCTATCTCATAGTCCAAATTCCAATTCCACATTGTCAGTCCTGTCAGTCCTAATCGTCTGATTGTCCTTATCTAGTTGTCAGATTGCCCAAAGGCCTGGTCCCACAACCACGTCTTTACTTTCCTCCTGAAGGAGAGGAGGGATGTTGATGCCCTAATCTCTCCCGGGAGTGAGTTCCACAGGTGAGGGGCCACCACTGAGAAGGCCCTGCTCCTCGTCCCCACCAGCCTCACTTGTGATAGCGGTGGGGTCGAGAGCAGGGCCTCCCCAGATGATCTCAAACTCCGGGGTGGGACATAGAGGGAGATACGTTCGGACAGATACACTGGACCGGAACCGTATAGGGTTTTGTAGGTCAAAACCAGCACCTTGAATTGTGCTCGGAACTGAACCGGCAGCCAGTGGAGCTGGCACAGCAGGGGGGTGGTGTGCTCCCTGTATGTCGCTCCGGTGAGCAATCTGGCTGCCGCTCACTGGACCAGTTGAAGTTTCCGAACAGTCTTCAAGGGCAACCCCACGTAGAGTGCATTGCAGTAGTCTATTCGGGATGTAACAAGAGTGTGGACCACTGTGGCCAGATCAGACTTCCCAATGTACGGGCGCAACTGGTGCACAAGTTTTAGTTCTGCAAAAGCTCTCAGCGGCCTTCGATACCGTCAACCATGGTATCCTTCTGGGACTCCTCGCGGGAATGGGCCTTGGAGGGACTGTTTTGCAGTGGCTCCAATCCTTCCTGGAGGGCCGATCCCAGAAGGTGTTGCTGGGGGACACCTGTTCTGCCCCACAACCATTGTCTTGTGGGGTTCCTCAGGGCTCAATATTGTCTCCCATGTTGTTTAACATCTACATGAAGCCGTTGGGGGAGATCATCCGGAGTTTCGGGGTACGGTGTCATCTGTACGCGGATGATGTCCAACTCTGTCACTCCTTTCCACCTGCTACTAAGGAGGCTGTCCAGGTCCTGAACCGGTGCTTGGCTGCTGTGACGGTCTGGATGAGGGCGAACAAATTGAAATTGAATCCAGACAAGACAGAGGTACTCCTGGTCAGTCGCAAGGCCGAACAGGGCATAGGGTTACAGCCTGTGTTGGATGGGGCCGCACTCCCCCTGAAGACGCAGGTTCGCAGCTTGGGTGTGACCCTGGACTCATCGCTGAGCCTGGAACCCCAGGTTTCGGCGGTGACCAGGGGAGCATTTGCACAGTTAAAACTTGTGTGCCAGCTGCACCTGTATCTTGGGAAGTCTGACTTGGCCATGGTAGTCCACGCTCTGGTTACATCCCGTATAGACTACTGCAACACTCTCTAGTGGGGCTACCTTTGAAGACTGCTCAGAAGCTTCAAATGGTCCAGCGTTCGGCAGCCAGGTTGCTAACAGGAGCGGCATTCAGGGAGCATACAACTCCTCTGTTGCGCCAGCTCCACTGGCTGCCAGTTTGCTACCGGGCACAATTCAAAGTGCTGGCATTAGCCTATAAAGCCCTAAACGGTTCTGGCCCTACTTACCTCTCCGAACGCATCTCCTCCTATGAACCGACTAGGACACTAAGATCATTCGGGGAGGCCCTGCTTTCTGTCCCGCCTGCATCACAGGCGCGCTGGGCGGAGACGAGAGACAGGGCCTTCTCAGTGGTGGCCCCTCAGCTGTGGAACGCCCTTCCTACAGATATCAGATCAGCCCCCTCCCTGTTGGCGTTTCGGAGGAAAGTGAAGACCTGGCTGTTTGAACAGGCATTCGATTAGGCAGTGTAATTGATTACAGGAACACGGAATAACGGATGATGAGATTGGATTCTGATTCTATTGACGAGACGCGAATGATTTTCATATTGATGTTTAATTGTTGTTATTCTATTGTTTTTAAATGCTCCAATGGTTTCGTAATGTGTGCATTGAAGTTGCTGCTGTTAATTGCTTTAAGTCGCCCAAGGGCTGAGAAAAGCGGTATATAAACGAAGTAAATAAGCAAATAAATAAATAAATTAGCCTCCCCGCATAAGCGGTACCTAAACGTCCTACTTGACAGATGCAACTGTTTTTCGGGCTGCAAAGGTTGACAGCAAGCTACACAAAATTGGCCAGAAGCTCACTCCAACCCAGGCTGGCTTTGAACTCATGACCTTTTGGGCAGTAGTGATCTTAATGCAGCTGACACTCAGCCAGCTGCGCCCCAGTCCCAGTAAATAAGTACCTGGAAATACAGTAAGAGTCGGTGATCTTTGGCAAGTCACACTCTCTCAGCCTCAGAGGAACACATTTTACTAAAGCAATCTCATGATGGGTTCACCTTAGAGCTGCCATAAATTGGAAGTGACTTGAAGACACAACAACAACAACAACAACCTGGAAGCGTGTTTGGTTCCTCCATATTTAGCGGGGTTTACAGAAATGAATCCCCCCCTCGCCGTCCCTTGGTGAGGAAATGCCCACCCACCCTTTGCTTTCCCACCCTTTCAGCTATACTTCAATGAGGAGGAGGAGGAGGAAAAAGGGAGCGGGGATGCACACTGGCTGTTTGGAAACCTTGATAAAACACAGATTTTGAACTTCCCTTAACAGCTAGGTCTCTTCCCACTTCAATTTAACAGGTTTGAAGGGTAAGTGATTGTATGTTCTTTTCTCACCGAGGAAAAGAACATACTTTCAAAATCACACTTGTTCTTGATGTCTCGTAATGATACCACACAGTATGCCTAACCTGACATCAAGCAGAGCCGAGAGATGGGCTTCCTGCTGCCGGAGGCGAGCGCTCTTCGGGGCTCCACTCGTGCCTGTTTTGCAGGAGCATCCCCAGACATCGATTGCATACGCTTCGCTCTTTAAGGTGAAGCGGATCACCGCCTGCCCAATCCGTGGCGGCCAAGGGAAAAGTTTAAGCAACCGCGGAGCAAGTAATGGCCATTACATGCTCATTAGGAGTCTGCAAAATCATACGCGGAGAGCTTTCGGGTAGCAAAATGGCTTGGTTAAGGAGATTGCTCTTTCTAAAAGAAGCCTATTGCAATATTGTCAACAAGTCAATAGGAATCAAAAGGGCATCAAGTCTGACCTCATTATTTACTACTTTTTCTTTTTTATCTTTTATTTATATTTATAAAAACAACGTCGATGAGTCCACAGCAAACATGATCACTCTGCTGGCTGCGTCATTGTATCAAACCTGACCTTCCCAAGTTTATCGGCATGTACTTGCGTAATTATTTCTTTATTTACTAACTGTTCCGCATTCTACTGCCTCCCGGGTTGACTCCAGGCCAGTTTTGCAGGATGGTTGCAAAATGGCCGCAGATCAGTACGGTGGCTATTTGCAACTGGCAGACAGTAGTATTGTCCAGCACCGATTGTGTTTAGGATGACACGGTCTTATGCACTGCACCCCTGTTTGCCCATCCCACCGGGACACCCCTCTTGTACTGGCTTGTGCCAGTAGTCTTTGGCAGTTCGATTTAACTTCCTCCTATTGTGCCAGCTTTCCCAGTGTTTCTTCTCCTATACTGATGGAACCCCTTGGGATTGCAACAGCGACGGATCCCTTACTTTTCATGTTTTTTTCACACGACCGTTGTGAGCGTCAGGATTGTCTTGTGATTCCAAAATATGTCGTCGCAATGGTAAAGTACACAGAGTCGTTGCCCGGTTCATTTGTCTGAACCGTTTTCCCTGCTTTGACCCACCAGTTCTAGTGGAAGGTTTGGGTTGTGGCACAGTTCCAATAATCATCGGAGATCCAACTTTGTTTTTTAACACGATTGTCAGGTCAGGAGTATTGTGCTCTAAAACTCTGTCTGTCTGAATTCGGAAGTCCCAGAGTAGCTTGACGTGTTCATTCTCTGTAACTTTTTCCGGCTTGTGATCCCACTAGTTCTTTGTCACAGGCAGTATTTGTGGCACAAGTTCCAATGAATCATCTGAGCAACTGTGTTATGCCTCTGCTTGTAGTCTGTCTGCGCGATCTTCTTGCAGCAGCTGATGGATCTATTGTTTCATTTCTGTCTTTTCCTTGTGTACACAGTCTCTTTGGGATCTGTTTGTGGCAAATTTCCAATGAATCTTTGTGCGAAACCCGGATTGTGACCATTGATCCACACTCTGTTTTTTAACACGGTCGTGAGGTCAGGAGTATTGTGCTCCAAAACTCTGTCTGAATTCGGAAGTCCCAGAGTAGTTTGACGTGTTCATTTTCTGTAACTTTTTCCGGCTTGTGATCCCACCAGGTCTTTGTCGCAGGCAGATGGTATTTGTGGCACAAGTTCCAATGAATCATCTGAGCAACGGTGTTGTGCCTCTGCTTGGAGTCTATCTGCATGATCTTCTTGCAGCAGCTGAGGATGTGATCTATTGTTTCATCTGTTTCTTTTTCCTGCTTGTGATCCCACCAGTTCTATGTGGGAACTGTTGGTGTTTGTGACACAAGTTCCAATGAATCATCTGAGCAACGGTGTTGTGCCTCTGCTTGGAGTCTGTCTGCGTGATCTTCTTGTATGAATTTAGTCTGAATTCGGAAGTCCCAGAGTAGCTTGACGTGTTCATTTTCTGTAACTTTTTCCTGCTTGTGATCCCACCAGTTCTTTGTTGGTGTTTGTGACACAAGTTCCAATGAATCATCTGAGCAACGGTGTTGTGCCTCTGCTTGGAGTCTGTCTGCGTGATCTTCTTGTATGAATTTAGTCTGAATTCGGAAGTCCCAGAGTAGCTTGACGTGTTCATTTTCTGTAACTTTTTCCTGCTTGTGATCCCACCAGTTCTTTGTTGGTGTTTGTGGCACAAGTTCCAATGAATCATCTGAGCAACGGTGTTGTGCCTCTGCTTGGAGTCTGTCTGCGTGATCTTCTTGTATGAATTTAGTCTGAATTCGGAAGTCCCAGAGTAGCTTGACGTGTTCATTTTCTGTAACTTTTTCCTGCTTGTGATCCCACCAGTTCTTTGTTGGTGTTTGTGGCACAAGTTCCAATGAATCATCTGAGCAACGGTGTTGTGCCTCTGCTTGGAGTCTGTCTGCGTGATCTTCTTGTATGAATTTAGTCTGAATTCGGAAGTCCCAGAGTAGCTTGACGTGTTCGTTTTCTGTAACTTTTTTCAGCTTGCGATCCCACCAGTTCTTTGTCACAGGCAGATGGTGTTTGTGGCACAAGTTCCAATGGATCATCTGAGTAAGATGTTCATGAAGGTTGTTGTTCTCAATCTCTGGTTGTCTGGCTATTGGTTTCTTTCCTACTTTGGTGGCAAGGTTGGGTTTCCCATTCTTCAAGAGTTGGTGTGCTATCTGATCTGCCTTTATGTTGGCATGGGTATTGGTTTGTGAGGGGTCGCTGCTCAGCCGTCTCATCAGCCTCCAGGCCTTCTGGCTGCTCCTGCCCATGTCGACCTCTGTGATCAGCTTGATCCACTGTTCTTTCTTGGCTTCAGACATGGAGGACACAATTCCCTGCGCTGCCTGAAGGGTCTGCTCACTAAATGGGTCTTCGTTGTGGAGCCTGTAATAGTTTTCCAACAAGGCAGCTGTTTCAAGAGTAATGCCCTGAAGGTAGTTGGTTCTGCAGCCTCTCGGTGTAGAGGCCCATGAAGGGTTCAACCTTCATGAACCCTTTACATCTACTGAATTGGACATGGCTCTCAATAAATGTAAGAATGGCAAGGCAGCTGGCCTGGATGATCTACGGATGGAACAAATCAAGAACTTTGGTCCCAAAGCAAGGCGCTGGCTGCTGGAGCTGATGAACAACTGCACGGCATCCTGTCAGATCCCCAAAATCTGGAGGAAAGCAAGAATCATCACCATCTTGAAGCCAGGCAAAGACCGTAATGATCCAAAAAGCTACAGACCAATCTCCCTGTTGTGCCATCTCTACAAACTCCTGGAGAGACTTATTTTGCATAGAATAACGGGAAAAAATAGACCCTTGTCTGATTCCACAGTGGTGGTTCACAGTCTCATAGGCTGTTGACAGGTCTACGAAGACAGCTCCTGTGATCTGCTGCCTTTCAAAGCCATCTTCTATGTGCTGAGTCAGGTTCAGCACTTGCGATGTGCAGCTTTTGCCTTTCCTGAAGACAGCTTGCTTCACCCAGTGGTGGATCATTATCTGTAAATTAGACTGTATAGCTAGTGTAAACTTGGATATCTGAAAACAGTGGTCTCGCTTGTACTTCCAAACTTTTATGAGCATGAGAACCACATTGTTGGGTTGTCTGTCTGATGTTGATTGTTGTGGAGCGACTAGTCGTTCCGGTTTTTGTATCACTGTTGTTTTAATTGCACTGTGAACCGCATTGAGTCGCCTGTTAAAGGCTGAAATATGCGGTATAAAAGTGAAGCAAATAAATAAATAAATAAATTGTTGCATTCCAGTTCAAGAAACGAGACCATAAGATTAAATCCACCACACTGGACTGTAGGAAAAGCAATCCTTGTTTATTGATGAAAAATTGGTTACAAAAGAAAGGTAAGTGCAAAGTCAAAAAGCCACAGAAAAAACACAGCAGTCAGTAGAATCTCTGAACTTGAGCAAAATTTCAAAAGCCACAATACAAGAACCAGGAACCCGTTAGCCTTTTACTAACCATGAACTTGAAAACTAGAAGCCTCTGGGATTACTGGCCATGGAACACAGGAATTCTGCCAAGGCACAGCCACAGTCCCAAACGTTGCTTGATCTAAAGAGGCACCCGGCAGGAGGCCTCTTAAACCAAAGAAGCTATTCTTTGAAACGCCCCTTGACTTTGAAGCCTGGGCCTGTCTCTCCTGTAAACGATGTGACCTTTGTAGAAACTGGGAAACATTTCTGTCTCTAACTATCTGTTCTCTTCGGTCCTCATTAAAAACCCCAGGTGGAGAGATATCACGGTCGTTTCCCCCCACCAACCATTTCTCAGCTGTTGAGTCTCATTTTCAATCCCAGCTGACACCTACAACATGCATCAACAACAGATTTCCACACTGTACAGGGCTCAGGGAGAGCATTTGATCAGGTGGAAAAAACTGTATCCAGAGAATCGGTATCACACAGATGAGGATACAGGAACAAACACCATTCTGACACTCCCATAACAACATCTATAGCAAAACCTGCAGACGAGACAGTAAAGAAATTGCGAAAGGATACCGAGACTATGCTTGTACTCTCGGTATAAATGACTTCTTTGGATCATACCTGTAACCACTTCAGTTGAATTAAATAAGCAGATCCATGTAAACCAAGTGTTCCGGTTTCCTTTGTTCTCTGCCATGTGGACGCTGTTAGGCCGCTGCCGTTCTTTGATGCTCTTGCCCAGTCCTCACCCTGCTCTATCTTCTCAGGAAAGTATTTGATGAATAGATTATTTTGAGCAATAATTAATTTCACTTGGAGACGGAGAGGTGGATGTGCATTCTTTGAGATCGCAGGGCTATTGTGCCCAGCTGTATAATTATGCCAGAGATATTTCTTTGTGAAGGGTTTTTCTCCCCCTCCAGCTGAGCCGCTGCTAATAATCCTGCTTTTTCATTGGTATTGATTTTTCTGTAAGTGCTGTCTGGCGGAGATTCTGCCTTTTAGTCAGACAGAAGCTGTTGGGTGACATTCGACTCCCAAGCACACTGGCCTGGTTGAGAACCAACGCTGGCCCTCCATTCTCATTCCCGATGGCTTTCAAATGTGTTTGAAGAGGCAGCACTTCAGCATTTGAAACAGTTCTTCGCTTGAGCAAACGCAAGAGTGATGGGCTTGCAACATTATGTATTTGCTGATCTTGGATGATATCAGAGCTGGGTTGGGTTTCATCCCTGACTGCACAAGTCTCCAGCTCTCAATGAGTAGTTAGCCTAGATCAGGGATGCTCAGACCTTTTAAACAGGGGGCCAGTTCACTGGCTCTCAGACCGTTGGGATCCCACTGGAGCATTGCAGTGCACCCAAGTACCTGGGAGGAGTCACTCTGGACCGTGCTCTGACCTACAAGAAGCACTGCCTGAACATCAAGCAAAAAGTGGGTGCTAGAAACAATATCATACGAAAGCTGACTGGCACAACCTGGGGATCACAACCAGACACAGTGAAGACAGAAGCAAATAAATGACCGTGCGCCTTGTGCTGTGCTACTCTGCTGCTGAGTCTGCATGCCCAGTGTGGAACACATCTCACCACGCTCAAACAGTGGATGTGGCTCTGAATGAGACATGCCACATTATCATAGAGTCCCAGGTTGTTATTATTATTATTATTATTATTATTATTATTATTATTATTACTTTATTTGTACCCCGCTAGCATCTCCCGAAGGACTCGATGCGGCTTACATAGGCCAAGGCCTCAAAACACAATACAACAATACAATACCTAAAGCAAATTAAAAACAGTTAAGCAGTATGAACAACAACAATAAAAACAATACATCAAGACACTATAAAACTGGGCCGGGCCAGAGTAATGGGTACAAGATTAAAAGTGCTGATGTGGCAGGAGGTATGCAGGATTATAAGTAAGTGCAGTGTGCAGAGTGCAATCTTAGTTCTAATAAAGTGCTTCTGGGACTAGGTATTGGAGATTTCCTATTCTGGGAATGCACATCGGAACAGCCAGGTCTTCAAGTTCTTTCTAAAGACTGCCAATGTAGGGGCCTGTCTAAGATCTTTGGGGAGGGTGTTCCAGAGTCCACAGAGTTCCAGAGTTCCACAGAAAAGGCCCTGTCTCGCGTCCCCACCAGACGCACCTGCGACGCAGGCAGAATCACGAGCAGGGCCACTCCGGATGAACGAAGTGTGCGCGTGGGTTCGTAGACGGAGATGCGGTCACGCAGGTAGGGTGGTCCCAAACCGTCAGGGCTTTGTAGGTAAGCACCTGCACCTTAAATTGGGCTCGGAAAATAAACGGCAGCCAGTGGAGCTCCTTGAACAGGAGGGTTGACCTCTCTTGTAAGGAGCACCAGTTAACATCCTGGGCTGGCCGTTGGACCAGTTGGAATTTCCGAGCCGTTTTCAAGGGCAGCCCCACGTAGAGCGCATCACAGTAGTCCAATCTAGAGGTGACCAAGGCATGGACCACCCCAGCCAGATCCGCCTTCGCGAGGTACAGTCGCAGCTGGCGCACAAGTCTTAATTGTGCAAAAGCCCTCCTGGACACCGCTGACGCCTGAGCCTCAAGCGTAAGTGATGAATCCAAGAGGACTCCCAAACTGCGGACCTGTGGCTTCAGGGGGAGTGTAACCCCGTCCAACACAGGTTGCCACCCTATACCCCGATCCGGTTTACGATCGACCAGGAGGACCTCTGTCTTGTCGGGATTGATCTTCAGCTTGTTCCTCCTCATCCAGATAGACACAGCGGCCAGGCACTTGTCCAGCACCCGAGAGGCCTCCTTGGAATTAGGTGGAAATGAGTAGTAGAGTTGTGTGTCATCTGCATAGAGGTGGCACCTAACTCCAAAACTCCGGATGACCTCTCCCAGCGGTTTCATGTAGATGTTAAAAAGCATGGGAGACAGAATAGAGCCTTGCGGGACCCCACAGGTCAAAGGCCAGGGGTCCGAGCAGGCGTCTCCCAGCTTCACCATCTGGGATCGACCCTCCAGGAAGGACCGGAGCCACGACAAAACCGTGCCCCCGAGACCCATCCCAGAGAGACGACCCAGAAGGATACCATGATCGATGGTATCGAAAGCCGCTGAGATGTCCAACAGAACCAACAGAGTCACACTCCCCCTGTCCAGCTCTCTGCGGAGGTCATCCACCAAGGCGACCAAGGCCATGACCAGGCCTGAAACCAGACTGTGACTGATCTAGGTAATTGATGTCATCCAAAAAGCCCTGGAGCTGGGAGGCGACCACCCGCTCCAGCACCTTACCCAAAAAAGGAAGGTTGGAGATCGGTCTGAAGTTGTTCAGCACCGTGGAGTCAAGGGAAGCCTTTTTAATGAGACATGCCACATTATCACGTAAATAAATAAAGTAAATACATACTTCTCTCTCTTTATGGTTTCACTTGGAAATACTGTCAACCCTGTCCATCAGAGCAGAAGGCACTACCGCTTCTCACATGGACGAGGGGCTTGTGGCCTCTGTGTCTTTGGACCCACGGCTCCGTCTCCGGTCTGGTTCAAGGGCTTGGCTATTGTGTCACTCCAGGATAAGCAGGCTGTCTGCTTTAGGAGGTGGTGTGAGTTTATCTGTTTCCCTCCGTGTTCTCCGTGCATTGTATCCTTCAGCTAGCAGGCACTCAGGGTCCTATTGAGTCAGACATATGGGGTTGTCATTCTTATGCTTAACTCACATTGATCTTTCAGCATTGTATCTTTGCTCACCGTTCTGTCTCCTTTCTCTAACCGCTTGATCCATGCCATCCATAGCCGGCTCAAAGGCGCAACCTGTATTTAATATCTTGCCTGATTTTTCATCCTGGGAAGCTGGCCTTGTCGCTTTGTTTGCTCTTTTATTTTGTGTTCTTGATGTCGAGCACACACACACACACACACACCCAAAAAGAAGGGATAGTGACTTATAGTTCTGCAAAGGGCAAGGGCACCAGACTACACAACAAGGGTCAAGTCTTGGTCACATTGCCAAGGCACTGACAACAACAAGGACCCCACGAGGCTTTTGGGAAATGGCTGGATCTTGGGACTTCTGCCCTTTGTGAGAGTTGTAGTTTCCCAAGGACCAAAGTGTGAATCAGTTGCAGCACAGCTGGGGTTTCATCTGCCAGCCTTCCCAAATGATCATGGACTCTCTGCCTGCATGTCTTAGACTTCAGTACATACTATCTCCCTTCATGAACTTTCCTCAAAGACCTTTAAAAACATTGGACTTCAGGCTTCTTCATGAACATTAATTCTCTTATTAAATATACTTGGGATGTGGGACAAAGATGGGGTTTTGTTGCTATGAAATGCTTATGATCTGAATGTATGTATCTTGCTATGAAACATTGCTTGCCCTCCTGCCTTTCCCTTTTGCCTTTTGCCCTAGAAAAATGTGACCAGGGACTGTTAAGATGCCCGAGGGAGAGCCAAGCTTCCTCGAAACCAGCCAAATGACCAAACACTTTGCATGGACAATAACTAGTTGAAACATCCTCTTGTTTGCTTTCTGAGTTTTGTCTGGCAGGCAGGGAAGTTTCTTTGGACATTTTGATTGAATCACAAAGGGACAAGGCTGACCCCAGGGGTCCCTGTTTGTTCCTTTCTCAAAATCCATCAGAAGACACACCTTATCAGATCTAAGGCAGGAAAACCTTTCTTAATGAAATCAACCTTTGCTGGCCAAAACAATGCCTAACCAATCAGCAAGAAGCCGGGCAGAGAGGGGCGGGTAGAAAAATTTGAAATGTTTTCCTGTATTTTGCCTATCAAAATGCCTGTAAACTCTGTGCTGGTATGCTTGTGGTGGATCTATCCCTGCAATGCATCCGATCTCAGCTGAATCGCTAATAAAAATGCCTCGGTCGCCATCTTCTTCCGCTTTGGCGAGGATTTATTATTTTTAATATTTTCTGCTGCTGGAATTGGCTTTGCTGCCCTTGCCAAGGTTCAGGGACCCTCTTTGGTGTGGTCCTCGGGATCTCCTCGGCTGGGGAGATCCTCCTAAAAGCGGCTCTATATCATTCTTTGCTCTCACATCAAATGTAAAGATGTGTTTGCCGTTGACCTCCTTTTCCAAAGCCTCTCCAGAGCAGGAGACCAAAAAGGTTGATAGAAGCTGGCACAGCGATTCATTATGAATGCCTTTATTGTCATTAATTTTACATGGAAATCAGTTGCATTGTAGCCTCCTTTCCTCGTTTCTGGGGACCTTTGTGTTCTGTGCACAGTCAGTGAATAGGAAACAAGAGAAAGGGTATTTTCTCTGCTCCGTCATCATTAAGTCAACATGATTAAAGAGGATTGATTTTCGTTTGCGTCAAAAGTTGCCACTTTGTCTAGAGTTTTGTCAGAGAGAAGGAGCTCGGTGCAGATCATCAATTCTAGGTATTCTAGAAAACAGTTTTGGCAGGTAAGAAATACTAAGTTGTTTTGAAGAACCAAGTGGAGCTTTAACCATTTTAAGGTTCCAGATCACAAGAATGTCAGAAGGGAAACTGATTATGTTTTTGGTCTGGCTTCACGCAAATTGAGGGCTAGTCTGCGTGGCTTCCTTTCTCTTCTCCAGTTAGCCAAGTCAGGACATAAGATCTCTGCAAACCTCATGGCATTTGCATTGTCTGTGCACACAATTCTCTGGAAGGATTGAGGTTCCGGGTTTTACCCTGCCAG
>NW_026844478.1:35029818-35042571 GCF_025583915.1 Anolis sagrei ordinatus | reverse complement strand
TTATGCCTTCCCCCTTCCCCTTCTCCCTTCCTCTTCCCCTTTTCCCCTCCTCTCTCTTCCTCTTCTCCTCTTCTCCTCCTCCTCCCTCCTTCTTCCTTCTCTCTTCCCTCCCCTTCTCTCTCTTCCTCTCCCCCTCTCCCCTCTTCTCTCTTCCCCCTTCCTTTCCCTCTCCCCCTCTCTCTTCCTTTCTCTCTTCCTCTCTCCCTCTTTCTCTTCCCTCCCTCCTCTTTCTGCTCTCATGCTCAGGACGTCCTCTTGACCATTTGGTGGGGACAAGTTGGATTTTGAAAGCGAATAATGTGGAGAAAACAGAAGGGAATGTAAAATTATCTTCTCGAGCTCGTGTGCTTCGTCGAGAACTGAAGTCATTCCAAGTGTGTTCTCCCGTGCTTAAAGGCGAGGTCACTTATTCTTGTTTGTGGTTTGACTTCTCTCGTGTTCTCACTGCTCAACGTGTGATTCTATCTATAGTGTTCAACACCATACCCAGCCCTTCGCTTTTCCATAGGACAACAAACACTGTGACAGTATGTGCTGCGTTGAGCACTAATGTAGAGAAGGGCCCAATTTACGGAGAGGCATTTGCATGAAGGAACCTGATGGATATGGCTTGGTGACGCTCTGCCATAGATGGTTTCTTAATATAGCCACTAGATTACATCTTGTTGGGTTTCATCAACAGAATCTGTCTGCACAATATGCTCCAATTGCTCATGGCTGCTGCTTTTTGACTATGGAAGAGACTTCGCTTCCGAATTGCATTGGATCACTTTCTACCATTGTTTTATAAATAAATAAACTAGCTTGGGGACCCGGCAATGCCCCGGTTATTGTTTGTCTGTGCTCCAAGTTTAATCTAGATACAATGTCATGGGTTCAATGGGTGTGGGTGAACTACAACTCCCATATACAAGTCCCATCATCCATAGTCCATTCTCCTTCTAACTGCACCAGGATGTAGAGTGGGTCATGGGGGTTCTGTGTGCCAAGTTTGGTCCAGGTCTTCATTTGTGGAGGTCATTGGTGGCTCAGGAGTTGAGTAAAGGTATTGCAAATCCCATCATACACGATCAGTTAATTTAACTAATTTACGAGGCCATAGAAATCTCCAGCAAGCTTGCGAAGAATCAGAAAACTCCTGGATCCTACGATATACAGAAAACTTAAACAAGACCCGACTTCCAAAATAACCAGAAAAACTAACACTCTGATTAAGAACTCCTCAATCAACGTTGACATATGACAACAGCTATGTCAATCGGAAGCCCTTCCACCCAGGCTTTATGGACTCCCTGAAATCCATAAGGACTCCACCCCACTCAGACCCATCATGAGTGCCATTGGATACCCCACGGACGACTTGGCCACATTTTTTGCTGCACAGTTACAAAGCCATATTGCGCTCACGACACACTCCATCAAGGACTCAGCCCACTTCATAGAAAAAATCAGCAATCTCAAGCTAAAGACCAACGACAAACTGATTAGCTTCGATGTGGTGTCTCTATTGACCACGGTCCCGATAGCAGACACCATGGCACTCATCAACCAGAGGTTCCCAGAAGACATCACGGCTCTGTTTCACCATTGCCTCACCACCAGCTACTATCAGTGGGACAATGAGTTCTACGAACAGAAAGATGGAGTAGCCATGGGGAGCCCCCTCAGCCCGGTCATAGCTAACTTCTACATGGAACACTTTGAAAAACCAGCCCTGGAAACAGCCACAAAAAAGCCCATGATATGGTTCAAAGATGTGGATGACACCTTCACCATCTGGAGCCATGGAGGAGAAGAACTCCACAGGTTCCTGGACCATCTCAACAGCATCCACCCAAACATATGGTTCAGAGATGTGGATGACACCTTCACCATTTGGAGCCATGGAGAAGAAGAACTCAACAGGTTCCTGGACCATCTCAACAGCATCCACCCAAACATCCAATTCACAATGGAAAAGGAAAATGAAGGAAGACTGCCTTTTCTAGATGTCCTAGTCATCCACAAACCAGATCAACAATTGGGTCACACCGTTTACAGAAAACCCACACACACGGATAGATATCTACATAAAAACTCCAACCATCACCCAAGTTAGAAAAGAAGCCCCATTCAAGCCTTGGCAGAGTGTGCAAAAAGAATCTGCGAAGCCCACCTCCTCCAAGATGGACTGAACCACCTCAACTGGGCTCTCCAGGCCAATGGAGACTCCACCTCAGACATCAGAAGAGCTGCAAGACCACCAAGAAGAAGCCACGAGAGTCAAGATGAAGATCCACCCAGAGGGACATCAGACATCAAGGGAACCACTGACCACAGAGGGAAGCTGAGGAGGAAACACAACAGACAAACTATCTCCAGACCCACCAAGAAAATCCAACCAATGCTTCGTTCAGCAAAGGACAAGAGGGATCCTCTCACTTCTGCAGGAGTCTACCGTGTACCATGCAGCTGTGGACAAGTCTACATAGGGACCACCAAACGCAGCGCCCAAACAAGAATCAAGGAACATGAAAGGCACTGCAGACTACTTCAACCAGAGAAGTCAGCCATAGCAGAGCACCTGATGAACCAACCTGGACACAGAAATGCTGGACCACTCTCACAACCACCATGTCAGACTACACAGAGAAGCCATTGAAATCCACAAGCATGTGGACAATTTCAACAGAAAGGAAGAAACCATGAAAATGAACAAAATCTGGCTACCAGTATTAAAAAACTCAAAAATTACAACAGCAAAACAACAGAGAGTAAACAATCAGGCACATCAAATCACTCTCAACAAAAGATTCCCCCAGGCACTTCCAAGCCATTAAATGCTAATCAAGGTGGTCAGTTGAAACATTCACACCTAGCTCCAGCAGACAAAAGTCCTTTGTCCCACCCTGGTCATTCCACAGATATATAAACCCACTTTCCTAGTTCCAACAGACCTCACTACCTCTGAGGATGCTTGCCATAGATGCTGGCGAAACGTCAGGAGAGAATGCCTCTAGAGTCTGTAGTAGACGCCTTGTTCTAGAGGCCATGTTCTAGAGGCATTTCTCCTGACGTTTCGCCTGCATCTATGGCAAGCATCCTCAGAGGTGAGGTCTGATGAAATGCTGGACCACACCAACAACCACCATGTCAGACTACACAGAGAAGCCATTGAAATCCACAAGCATGTGGACAATTTCAACAGAAAGGAAGAGACCATGAAAATGAACAAAATCTGGCTACCAGTATTAAAAAACTCTAAAATTACAACAGCAAAAACAACAGAGAGGAAACAACCAGGCACAGATTAACACCTCCCAGCAAGAGATTTTCCCAGGCTCAGGCAGGCCTTCAAATGCTAATGAAGGTGATCAGGTAAACATTCACACCTAACTGCAGCAGGGAAGAGCTCCTTGCCCCACCCCAGCCATTCCACAGATATATAAACCCATTTTTCCTACTTCCAACAGACCTCACTACCTCTGAGGATGCTTGCCATAGATGCAGGCGAAACGTCAGGAGAAATGCCTCTAGAACATGGCCCTATAGCCCGAAAAAACCCTCAAGAACCTAATAATACTTTATTTATACCCTGCTACCATCATCCCCGGGACACTGAACTTGGATGACCATCATCCTCGGACTACGAGGGATCGCCTAAGGAAAGGAACTCCCCCGGTCAAGTTCTCTGCGGAGGTCATACAAACCATTCATTGGCCAGTTTCCTTTTCCTTTCACTTTACATTTGAGAAAATTTACTTTTTAAGGAAACGAAACGATGGTGAGATGAGTTTTGTGTTTTGTTTTGTTCTAAGTTAGAGCAAAGCTTCCTGGAAAGCTCATTTGCTGGGACCTCCATCCGTGCAGGTTGAATGGGAGCGCCCCCCCCCCCCCCGAGGCCCCTATTGAACAGACCTGCACAAAAGAAGGGTTTCGGTGGCGTGAATTGCCTGCTACTTGGTGGAAACCATATAGAAATGAGCCCATGCTTCAATACCCGTGAGGCTGGAAGTGTTTTTTTTCATCATTAAGGACAGATCAGAAGATATATTTGAGCACGGAAGGCGGGGGGGGGGGGGGGAGCCTTAAGTGCTGTTGCCTGACACTATGAACTCCAATCAATGTGTCAGTATTTTGGAATTTGAAAGGAAATAAGGATCAGACCTGACAATCCAGAACTGAAATCTGATGCCCTGGTCTTTGTGATGAACTGACAGGCAGCAAAAATTGCACAAGTCTTCAGGGAATCGAGAGAAAAGTCTGCTTGTGATTCACAAACGCATACACACACGCCTTCTCCAATGAGTTCCTTTTGCCAGGTTGTTTTCTTTCAGCGCTGAAGCTTTGTGCACACGGAATATTTTATGCGCGTGGAGAGGATAGCATCACCTGAATGGCTCGCTGTTTGGCTTCCCACTTTTTGGAATGGCATTCCCAACTTGTGTGGAAAAATGGTACTAAATGGGTCTTTGAGTGAAATTCCCAAATGCTAAGCAAGGGGCTTTGAATGAAATTAACAGCAAAAGAGAAATATACTGTCAGGTTTTACAATGTATTGCAATGTAATATAGCTGAGTCATGCACTGCTAATGGGCTTCTATTGGAAATGCTGAGTCATGCATTAATTGTATATAGAACTTCATTTAGGGAATGTGTTCTGGCCTAGTCCAGGTGATTGTGAATGATGACTTGTTGGATCCTCTGTTCCATGTGAGTGATCTTGTCAGGTTTTACAATGTATTGTAATGTAATATAGCTGAGTCATGCACTGCTAATGGGCTTCTATTGGAAATGCTGAGTCATGCATTAATTGTATATAGAACTTCATTTAGGGAATGTGTTCTGGCCTAGTCCAGGTGATTGTGAATGATGACTTGTTGGATCCTCTGTTCCATGTGAGTGATCTTGTCAGGTTTTACAATGTATTGTAATGTAATATAGCTGAGTCATGCACTGCTAATGGGCTTCTATTGGAAATGCTGAGTCATGCATTAATTGTATATAGAACTTCATTTAGGGAATGTGTTCTGGCCTAGTCCAGGTGATTGTGAATGATGACTTGTTGGATCCTCTGTTCCATGTGAGTGATCTTGTCAGGTTTTACAATGTATTGTAATGTAATATAGCTGAGTCATGCACTGCTAATAGGCTTCTATTGGAAATGCTGAGTCATGCATTAACTGTATATAGAACTTCATTTGGGGAATGTGTTCTGGCCTAGTCCAGGTGATTGTGAATGATGCAATCCTGGGTCTGAGTTAAGTTAATGAGTTGGGAACCAATCAGAGATTGCTATGTGTAAATGAATTGTATATAAGGAAGTCATGTACAGTGTATATCTCTCCTTGTGCTGTGATGTTGTTCGTTGAAGGCTATATGTAATTAAAAGAACCTGTCTGCTAAGACAAGATATAACTGTATGCTGTGGTAAGTTTGTAATGTCATCTAGACTGGGGGAAAGACAATGGTAAAACTGACAATGGCCGGGCATGTGCTCAAGTGTCTGTAAAAGGTTCCAGAGTGACTGCAGTTTGTGGGAGCAGTTGACTGAAAATACTGTGCAGGAAGAAGCTACAGGAAAGCGCTGAAGTTGTGCAACTGATCTGCTGCTGAATTGTGAAGTTAATCTCCTTTCTCTGTAGAAAAGGAGCAACATGGAAGAAAATGTTTTTAAGAAACAAGATGTGACATGTAGAGGTCATACAAAGTTCAAGCCTACATAGGAAGTAGTTGTGTTGTGGTTAAGTTCAAAGGTTGTGGTTAAGCGCAGAGTCTGCAGGTACAAGAAGGTACTTTCCATCAAAAGGTCAAGGGAGAGGGGTTGGAAAGAGAGTACTTTTCCATGACCTATTACTTGAGTATAAAAGTCAGCAGAAACAGAGGAGGGGCGCGGCAGTCACTTGAAGGGTAGCATCTGCGTATGCTGCCAGGCTGTCCGTCTTCTTCATGAAATATTTTGATCTTTTTTGGGACTGTCTCCTTCCTTACGTGTTCCCATGATGTGGACCTAAGAAGACCCAATTTAGGGTCTCTAACAGTATGAGTGGAAGTGGGAAACTTAATGGAGAGGAACTCCGGACGCACTGCTTGGGCGCAACAAAGCCCAAACAGCCAGTTACTTGCAATGTCTTGCTTTTGTGAAAAACTGGTTTGCAACTACGTCACATCATATTACAGTTACTTAAGGAATCCCACTTCTTTTCTAGTGCAACTATAATAATCGCTAATTGTTTTGGGGCATCAGTAACTCATTACTTCTATCAAATACTAGCCATCCCCTGCCACACATTGCTGCAATCCAGTATGTGTATTAGGCCTGTGCGATTCGTTTCGTTAATTTGTTAATTCGTTATTAATTCGTTATTTTTGGCATTTCCGAAGCGATATTGAAACATATTACCAAACCCGGAAGGGTTTTTAAATATCGAACCAGCAGCCCCCATAGTTTTTACGAGCCTCCGCTCGTTTCGTTAATGGGGTGGAGGCTGCTGGAGTGCTGCTGCATGGGAGCCAATCCGGCGCTCCCAAGCAGTGCACCATGGGTCCGTGGCTGTCCCTTTTTGATTGGCCGGCGAGCCCTTTCAAAGCGGCTCCGCGCGGCCCGTAGCTTGGTGCAGAGGGCGAGGGAGTTTGCATTGGCTTGGCTTGGCTAATGGCTAGCAACTGGATTGGATTCATTCCTTGCTGCTGTGAGTGCTGCTTGCTTCATTTGCTGTCTCTTGCCTGTGTTTGGTCCACATTTGGGCCATTTTTTGGTTAATTTTCCATTTTAAAATATTTTTAATATTATTTTTTAATATTATTTTTAATATTATTTTTTAATATTATTTTTTAATATTATTTTTTACTATTATTTTAAAAAAATATTCTAAAAAAGAAAAGACTCTTCTGTTGGTGTGTGCTCTCATTTGCTGTATTGTGCCTGTGTTTGGTCCACATTTGGGCCATTTTTTGGTTAATTTTCCATTTTAAAATATTTTTAATATGATTTTAATATTATTTTTTAATATTATTTTAATATTATTCTTAAAAAATATTCTAAAAAAGAAAAGACTCTTCTGTTGGTGTGTGCTCTCATTTGCTGTATCTGCCTGTGTTTGGTCCACATTTGGGCCATTTTTTGGTTAATTTTCCATTTTAAAATATTTTTAATATTATTTTAATATTATTTTTTAATATTATTTTACTATTATTTTTAAAAAATATTCTAAAAAAGAAAAGACTCTTCTGTTGGTGTGTGCTCTCATTTGCTGTATCGTGCCTGTGTTTGGTCCACATTTGGGCCATTTTTTGGTTAATTTTCCATTTTAAAATATTTTTTAATATTATTTTAATATTATTCTTAAGAAATACCAAAAATATTCTAAAAATTCGTTAATATTTACAAAATTTCTTAAATACCAAAACTTTTTTTTGAAAGTTTTGTAATTATTTTAAATATCGAAACAAAAAAACACCCCAATTACAAATCGATTTTAGAAACAAATTTTTTCTTGATCAAACAGGCCTAATGTGTATATGTGTTTTGTATGTTTACGTTATGTATATATGTGTGTGTGTTATACACATATGTGTTATGTGTATATGTGTGTATATATTTGTGTATATGTGTATATATTAGGCCTGTGCGGTTTCGTTCGTTAATTCGTTAATTCGTTATTAATTCGTTATTTTTGGCATTTCCGAAGCGATATTGAAACATATTTCCAAACCCGGAAGGGTTTTTAAATATCGAACCAGCAACCCCCATAGTTTTAACGAGCCTCCGCTCGTTTCGTTAATGGGGTGGAGGCTGCTGGAGTGCTGGTGCCTGGGAGCCAATCCGGCGCTCCCAAACAGTGCACCACCATGGGTCCGTGGCTGCCTGTTTTTGATTGGCCGGCGAGCCCTTTCAAAGCGGCTCCGCGCGGCCCGTAGCTTGCTGCAGAGGGCGAGGGAGTTTGCATTGGGTTGGCTTGGCAATGGCTGCTAGCAACTGGGATTGGATTCATTCCTTGCTGCTGTGAGTGCTGCTTGCTTCATTTGCTGTCTCTTGCCTGTGTTTGGTCCACATTTGGGCCATTTTTTGGTTAATTTTCCATTTTAAAATATTTTTAATATTATTTTAATATTATTTTTTATTTTTAATATTATTTTTATATTATTCTTAAAAAATATTCTAAAAAAGAAAAGACTCTTCTGTTGGTGTGTGCTCTCATTTGCTGTATTCTGCCTGTGTTTGGTCCACATTTGGGCCATTTTTTGGTTAATTTTCCATTTTAAAATATTTTTTAATATTATTTTAATATTATTCTTAAGAAATACAAAAAATATTCTAAAAATTCGTTAATATTTACAAAATTTCTTAAATACCAAAACTTTTTTTTGGAAAGTTTTGTAATTATTTTAAATATCGAAACAAAAAAACACCCCAATTACAAATCGATTTTAGAAACAAATTTTTTCTTGATCAAACAGGCCTAGTATATATGTGTGTTAAGGATTCTGAAATCAGACCTCACCTCTGAGGATGCTTGCCATAGATACAGGCGAAACGTCAGGAGAAATGCCTCTAGAACATGGCCATATAGCCCGAAAAAACCTACAAGAACCTAGTAGATTCTGAAATCCTTAATGGCCTATGTGTACTTCCCTGGAATGCAAGCCATTTTCCCCCTGCTCAGGATTGCCGAGACCTGGAGGAATGCAAGCCACTAGAGCAAAAGGAGAAGCCCATTGTGATTATTGAGCAAGAGGTCAGCTTGGGCAGCCTCCTCAGCCTCTCCCCGCATGGATAACCCATGGCAGATCCCTCCTTGGAGCATGCTGGCCCCTCTCACACCTCCGCTCCAAGCCCTTGCAGCTGCATTACACACACTCAATGATTTAGTACTCTCTTTTCAAGATGGCCAATAAAGACCGGAAAGAAACAGCAAGCGGAGCCAAACTCTCCAGCGCTGCTGGCCAACTTTTGAAGTTGTTATTATGATGATTCCTGGTGGCCAAGCTGTGCCGTCACGCCTGGGAGCTATAACTCGTAGTGAAAGAGGCATGGACGTGACATCTTTCCCCCAGGGGATTGCTTCTTGCCCTCCTTTAGGAAAACTGGAACTCCCAAGGACCAAAACACTGTAGATAACTCAAAATAGGTTTTATTGTTCACAAAGAGTTATCCCTTTAAGGCAATAAGCTGGAAGTTTCAAAGGGGTAAAGGAAAATATACATTACAGTCTCTGGTTGTCTTGGGTCCAAGGAGTTTTGCAGCTGAGAAGCTTTTCCAGGTCCCTCTTTCTCAATGGCTGTGAATATCGGAATAATCACAACCCCAATTCCAATGGCCTATATTTTGAAAGCACAAAGCCTTCCTCTGGTGCCAAAGAACTGGTTTGAAGGCGCTTGAGACTTCTCAATCGTCCAGGTTGATCTGAACATGAAGCATAAGTCTCAAGGGTAAGAACCTCAGAATTGGTGCTGAGAGGTAACTTAATCAAGGGCTTCAGAGCCAAGTCTCTCTCTCACATCCATCTGATAGAAAGTTTGATGGTGAAATGGAAAAGGAAACACTGTCCTGCTCTCTAGGAAGAGGTGGGGTCAAACAATTGAGCAGGAGGAGCAATTCAACTGGTGCAAACAACATTGATTGACAGCTATAAATAACCAATCAATCCAACTATACATTTACAGAGTAAAAAGGCAAAATCAGGAACCAGGATGTAGAGTGGGTTATGGGGGCTCTGTATGCCAAATTTCATCTTGGTCAGTCATTGATGAGTGTCACAGTGGTCTCAGGAAGTGTGTGGAGGTACTTGAAGTCCCATCATCTGTGGTCCACCCTGCTCCAAACTGCACCAGGATGTAGAGTGGGTCATGGTGGCTCTGTGTGCCAAGTTTGGTCTTTATCGGTCCTTGTTGGGGGCCACAGTGGTCTGTGGGAACCGAAGGGTTTGAAAGTACTACAAATCCCATCATCCATTGTTCATCCTACCCCAAACCTCACTAGAATATAAAGGGGGTCATGGGGGTTATGTTTGCCAAGTTTGGTCTTGATCAGTCATTGGATTAGGATCACAGTGGTCTCGGGAAGTGAATGGAGGCACTTCAAATCCCATCATCCATGGTCTGCCATTGTCCAAACTTCAGTAGGACGTAAAGTGGGTCATGGGGGCTCTGTGTGCCAAGTTTGGTCTTTATCGGTCCTTGTTGGGGAACACAGTGGTCTGTGGGAACCGAAGGGTTTGAATAGTACTACAAATCCCATCATCCGTTGTCCGTCCTCACCCAAACCGCACCAGGATGTAAAGTGCATCATGGGGAATATGTGTGCCAATTTGGTCCAGGTCCGTCGCTCGTGCAAGTCTCTGTGGCCTGTGAAAGTGAGAGTCAGTCAGAAAGCTGCCACATAACTTCTGTCCTCCCTTCCGCCCTCTGCATAAATACATACATACATACATACATACACTCTCTTTTATTATATGCTAGCTTGGGGACCCGGCGCTGCCCGGGCTATTTGAGAAAGGCATTGTGTGGCAAAGGTGTTCTTTATCAGTTATCAGTTAGTGAAGGCACTGCGTATCCCATAGTGCATGGTCCATCCTCCTCCAAACCACAACAGGATGTAGAGTGGGTCATGGGGGCTCTGTGTGCCAAGTTTGGTCTTGATCAGTCATTGGATGAGGGTCACAGTGGTCTCAGAAAGTGAGTTTAGGTACTGCAAGTCCCATCATCCATAGTCTGTTCTCCCCCAAACCTCACCAGAATGTTGAGTTGGCCATGGGGGCTCTCTGTGCCAAGTTTGGCCTTTATTGGTATTTGGATGAGTGTCGCTGTGGTTTCAGGAAGTGTGTGAAGGTACTGCAAGTCCTGTCATCCATCATCCGTGATCCTCCAAACAGCATCAGGATGTAGAGTGGGTCAGGGGGCTCTGTGTGCCAAGTTCGGTCTTGATCGGACATTAGATGAGGGTTGCAGCAGTCTTGGGAAGGGAGTGGAGGTACTTGAAGTCCCATCATCCATGGTCTGTCCTCCTCGAAAGTGCACCAGGATGTAGAGTGGGTCATGGGGACTCTGTGTGCCAAGTTTGGTCTTGATCAGTCATTGGCGAGGGTCTCAGTGGTCTCAGGAAGTGAGTGAAGTGACTGCAAGTGCCATCATCCATTGCCAAATTCTTCCAAACCGCACCAGGATGTAGAGTGGGTCATGCGGGCTCTCTGTGTGAATTGTGGTCCTGATCCATCATTGTTGGCAGTTGTAATGGTCTTAGGAAGGGAGTGCAGGTATTGCAAGTCCCATCGTCCATGGTGCATCCTCCTCCAAACTGCACCAGGATGTAGAGTGCGTCATGGAGACTCAGTGTGCCAAGTTTGGTCTTTATTGGTAATTGGATATAGATATATGAAAAATATTCTTATGGTTGATATGGTTGGATTCCATTATCGTTTATTGTGTCCTCTTGCCCTTGATCCCCCCTTTGGCCCAGCTTCCCTCCGCCGTGGTGTGTTGGCGGAAAGATTCCCGCGCATGGCAGGGCTTCCAGAACGGTCCCAGGCAACAGGCTCAGGGATCCCAGCCATAAATCACGCCTAGCTGTGCCTGAAATAATTTCCTGCCAAGCCTAATGCAGCTGTTCCATCCTTGTGTCATATCAGGTTGTAAGCAGGGCGGCATTGTTTCGGCAGCGGTGAGCCTTTCGCGTTCTGTGTCCTTTTTCGTCTCCAACATTGCGGAGCATAATCTAAGCAGCGTGTTATGCTCTATACAAGCCACTTATGTGGAAGAATCAATAATGGCAAAGTAAGTATTGTGTTATCAAACAGGGAGGAGTGTCGTTTGGCTGCTCCTAACACGCTTACATTGTGTGCTGATGTCTCACACGAGAGCTCATCCACCAACACGGGTGGGAAGCGGCGAATCAATAATGGCAAAGTAAGTATTGTGTTATCAAACAGGGAGGAGTGTCGTTTGGCTGCTCCTAACACGCTTACATTGTGTGCTGATGTCTCACACGAGAGCTCATCCACCAACACGGGTGGGAAGCGGCCGTCACAAAAGGCTCCGCGCTCCCTCCCCCGCTCCTCTCCTTTAACAAATAACTCGAAGGTTGTCTAGTCTCATGTCTTCCCTCCTTAATGTATATTTTCACCTTGGGGAATCGCGGCCTGTTATTGATTGAGCCAGGAAAAATATCACCCAGAATATATTAAACATGGTCGGTGCTATCTGAACTGGCAGCGCGTGTAAATCTGGAGCTCTTTAGTGGAGGAGAACGCCTGAGCCGCACTCCGTTTCCATCCTGCAGATAGATTTCTGGAAAAAGGAAGACATTGCTAGATGGCTATTGATTTCTCGGAGCGCGCACTTGTACCGTGACGTGTCTTGTTCCGGCTTTTATGAGAACGTCTTTAATGGGCGTGCAGAAATGCCGTTGCCAGCATCTGAGCCTCAATCTGCTTTTCACATCTCCTTCTCTGTTGAATTCAGTCACTTCCAGGCTTGTTTGTTTGCTCCCTTCCCAGTTTGATTTGCCTACTCTTCTAAGGCTGATTTTGGCCGCCATCATACTCTCAACACCTTCTCAGAAGCAAACGAGAAGCTCGGCCTGACATTGGACATCAAGAAAACCCAAGTTCTCTTCCAGCACTCACAAGATAATCCCTCTTCAATGTCAGAAATACAGCTTAGAAAATGCTGACCATTTTTGCTACCTTGGCCGCCATCACTCCAAAAAAGTCAGCATTGACACTGAAATACAACACCGCCTGAGCTCTGCGAGCGCAGCATTTTTCCAAATGGAGC
>NW_026844478.1:35008497-35029718 GCF_025583915.1 Anolis sagrei ordinatus | reverse complement strand
ACTCCCAAGGTCCAGAGAATGAAAATACATCCTGCCTATCAGATATTTACATGACGATTCATAACAGTAGCATAACAGTAGCAAATTTAGTGTTGTGGGGGTCACCACAACACTAAAAACTGTATTAAGGGGTCGCGGCGTTAGGAAGGTTGAGAACCACTGCTGTAGATGCTCAAGCCCCATCATAAACAATGCCCTATATACTGTAGACTCTCCATGACCCTGCTGTGGATTGGTAGATGCCGGAGAAATGTAGTTTCTGGGTTTCTGTGAGCTTTCCAGGCTGTAAATGTAGTTTCTGGTTGTGTCAAACAGAGAAGGGTTCTTTCTCCCACCTTGGACATCATTCCACATGTGTGTGTGTGTATGAATATGTGGGTACACACACATTGTACCTGCCTCACCTCTGAACAAACCTCTGAAGACGCTTGCCACAGATGCAGGTGAAACATCAGGAGAGAATGCTACTGGACCGTGGCCAGTATATGTGCAGGGATGGCCTGTATATTATGAGGGTTGAATGAAAAGGAATGCCCCCACCTTCGTAACTCCTCAACAGATGGCAGTACTGGTATGCGGCAGGTACTGGCTTGTTCAGTAGACTTACAACAACCCAGCTCTGTAGTTTGTTTGTTTGCTCTATCACGAACCAGTAATTGCTGCTCAGTATGTGAGCCCTTTTTGCTGCATCATTTTATTGTTTTAGTGCTTTATAGTTTCACTTTGTCTTAACTTATATATTTTTACAGCTTCAAGTTTTATAAGTCTTATAACCGGCGACCCAGAGCTTAGCTGATACAAGTGCCTGCAACAACTTCACAACTATGTCTCGGAAGAAGAGGCTCTAAAATTGATGTGGTATTTACAAGGGTTGAATGAAAAGTAATGCCTCCACCTTTGTAACTCCTCAACAGATGGCAGTACTGGTATGCGGCAGGTACTGGCTTGTTCAGTAGACTCTCCTCTGCAGTTCCATTTTGGCAGGAAGCCTTAGCATTGAATGGTTGTGTTGTTAAAGTGTGAAGTATGGAACCCTGCGCAGATGGTCGGTCAATCTGACTTTAGCAACATGCAGTCACTGAATTCTTGACAGCAGAAGGTGTCACCGCAAATGTAACGAAAAGTAATGCCTCCACCTTCGTAACTCCTCAACAGATGGCAGTACTGGTATATGTCACGTACTGGCTTGTTCAGTAGACTCTCCTCTACAGTTCAATTTTGGCAGTAAGCCTTGGCATTGAATGTTTGTGATTTAAAGTGCAAAGTATGGAACCCTGTGCAGACGGTCGGTCAATGCGACTTAAGCAATTCTTGACAGCAGAAGGTGTCACCTCAACATCTTTAAACTTACTCGCCCAATGACACACAGTACTCACATCAACACAATCACCATAAACAGCTTGCATTCTCTGATGAATCTCCTTTGGGGTGACACCTTCTGCTGTCAAGAATTC
The DNA here is from genome assembly GCF_025583915.1 of Anolis sagrei ordinatus. NCBI lineage: Eukaryota > Metazoa > Chordata > Lepidosauria > Squamata > Anolidae > Anolis > Anolis sagrei. The sequence continues at coordinate 35,028,264 of NW_026844478.1, read as the reverse complement.
AATGACTGCACGTTGCTTAAGTCGCATTGACCGACCATCTGCGCAGGGTTCCATACTTCGCACTTTAGCAACACAACCATTCAATGCTAAGGCTTCCCACCAAAATGGAACTGTAGAGAAGAGTCTACAGAACAAGCCAGTACCTGCCGCATACCAGTACTGCCATCTGTTGAGGAGTTACGAAGGTGGAGGCATTACTTTTCATTCAACCCTTGTAAATACCGCATCCATTTTAGAGCCTCTTCTTCCGAGACATAGTTGTGAAGTTGTTGCAGGCACTTGTATCAGCTAAGCTGTGGGTCGCTGGTTATAAGACTTATAAAACTCGAAGCTGTAAAAATATATAAGTTAAGACAAAGTGAAACCATAAAGCACTAAAACTATAAAATGATGCAGCAAAAAGGGCTCACATACTGAGCAGCAATTACTGGTTTGTGATAGAGCAAACAAACAAACTACAGAGCCGGGTTGTTGTAAGTTTTTCGGGCTGTATGGCCATGCTCTAGAAGCATTCTCTCCTGACATTTCGCCTGCATCTGCGGCAAGCATCCTCAGAGGTTGTGAGGTTTGTTGGGAGCTAGGAACATTGGGTTTATATATCTGTGGAAAGTCCAGGGTGGGAGAAAGAACTCTTGTCTGTTGGAGCTAGGTGTGAATGTTGCAATTGGCCACCTTGATTAGCATTTGATGGCCTGACAGTTTTTAGGTACGGCTTGTTACTGCCTGGGAGAATCCTTTGTTGAGAGGCGATTAGGTGTTCCTGATTGTTTCTTGTCTGGAGATCCCCTGTGTTTGAGTTTTGTTTTTTTACTTACTGTACAAACAACACGCAAACACAGGAGAACTCCAGACAAGAAACAATCACCTCTCAACAAAGGATTCTCCTAGGCAGTAACAAGCCACACCTTTTTATTTACTGTACAAACAAAACGCAAACACAGGAGAACTCCAGACAAGAAACAATCACCTCTCAACAAAGGATTCTCCTAGGCAGTAACAAGCCACACCTTTTTATTTACTGTACAAACAAAACGCAAACACAGGAGAACTCCAGACAAGAAACAATCACCTCTCAACAAAGGATTCTCCCAGGCAGTAACAAGCCACACCTTTTTATTTACTTTACAAACAAAACACAAACGAACTCCAGACAAGAAACAATCACTTCTCAACAAAGGATTCTCCCAGGCAGTAACAAGCCACGCCTTTTTACTTACTATACAAACAACACGCAAACACAGGAGAACTCCAGACAAGAAACAATCACCTCTCAACAAAGGATTCTCCTAGGCAGTAACAAGCCACGCCTTTTTATTTACTGTACAAACAAAACGCAAACACAGGAGAACTCCAGACAAGAAACAATCACCTCTCAACAAAGGATTCTCCTAGGCAGTAACAAGCCACACCTTTTTATTTACTGTACAAACAAAACGCAAACACAGGAGAACTCCAGACAAGAAACAATCACCTCTCAACAAAGGAGTCTCCCAGGCAGTAACAAGCCACACCTTTTTATTTACTGTACAAACAAAATGCAAAACACAGGAGAACTCCAGACAAAAAACAATCACATCTCAACAAAGGATTCTCCCAGGTAGTAACAAGCCACGCCTAAAAACTGTCAGGCCATCCAATGCTAATCAAGGTGGCCAATTGAAACATTCTCACCTACCTCCAGCAGACAAGAGTTTGTTCTCCCACCCTGGACATTATTCCACAGATATATAAACACAATGTTCCTAGTTTCGAACAGAGCTCACAACCTCTGAGGATGCTTGCCGCAGATGCAGGCGAAACGTCAGGAGAGAATGCTTCTAGAACATGGCCAGACAGCTCGAAAAACCTACAACAACCCAGTGATTCTGGCCATGAAAGCCTTGAACAATATATTGAACTACAGAGCTGTGACGGTGCTGCCTTCACCTCCGCCCCTACGCAACATTCCAATATATTAAATACTCGGATAGTCAGATCCGTGAGTGCGGAATCAGTGGGTATGGAGGGCCAACGGATCCCATCAAAAGCATTCAGTTCTTCTCTAATTAATCAGTTGTAAGACTGTAGGTTTTATATAGCAATATTAAATGATCACTCACAAGCCGGTTTTACTTTGAAATAAATATATTGCTTGTATCTCTGCAGCAAAGAAAGACACTACTGACTTTTCCCCACCACCACTTCCTTTTATACACCTTTCCTGCCCATCACCCCCTCTTCTCAGTTTACTTATGAGAACTTGTTGCTTCACAAGTTCCATAACATGGTTTCCAGCACCATTTGCTGGCTTCCGAATGTCACAGAGAGAATTGATTCAGTCAAGATAATTAGTCAGGATGTCATGGAGGGAATTTGTGATGTCTTCATGCCGTCAGAAATTGACTCCTGAGATCAGTGAAATGGGATAGCACGTCTCCTTGGGTGCGCAGCCTGGGCATCGCTGTGCCGTCGTTTGACCGCTCTCTGGCCCTGTCCGCCTTCCTTCTCGCAGCGCCAAGGCAGCTCGCAGCCGTCCGGCACGTCGGAGTACAACGCGGCCGCCTTGATGGAGCTCCTGCGGGAGAAAGAGGAGCGCATCCTGGCCCTGGAGGCAGACATGACCAAGTGGGAGCAGAAGTACCTGGAGGAGAGCGTCATGCGCCAGTTCGCCCTGGACGCCGCGGCCTCCGTGGCTGCGCAGAGGTAAGCGGAATGGACTCCTGCATCAGGTGCCAAGGTGGGCAGTGGCCAGGGATGCCCATCTCTCACTGGTAGATGCAGGGAATGCTGTGAATGGAGCAGATCTTGATTCCAGGAAGGCCTTCCTCTGACAAAATCCCCCATGACCTTCTTGCTAGCAGATTAGTCCAATGTGGGTTAGGCAATACCACTATTAGGTGGATCTGTAATGGATTAAGTTGCTTCTCCCCAATGGTTCCTCCTCTTCATCCTGGAAAGAAGTGACTATTTGGGTGCTATGAAGAGGGTTTGGTCCTGGGCCCAGTACCATTCAATGGTTCCTCCTCTTCATCCTGGAAAGAAGTGACTAGTGGAGTGCAATAAGGAGAGTTTGGTCCTGGGCCCAGTACCATTCAATGGTTCCTCTCCTTCGTCCTGGAAAGAAGTGACAAGTGGAGTGCCGTAAAGAGGGTTTGGTCCTGGGCCCAGTACCATTCAATGGTTCCTCTTCTTCATCCTGGAAAGAAGTGACTATTTGGGTGCTATGAAGAGGGTTTGGTCCTGGGCCCAGTACCATTCAATGGTTCCTCCTCTTCATCCTGGAAAGAAGTGACTAGTGGAGTGCCGTAAGAGGGTTTGGTCCTGGGCCCAGTACCATTCAATGGTTCCTCCTCTTCATCCTGGAAAGAAGTGACTATTTGGGTGCTATGAAGAGGGTTTGGTCCTGGGCCCAGTACCATTCAATGGTTCCTCTTCTTCATCCTGGAAAGAAGTGACTAGTGGAGTGCCGTAAAGAGGGTTTGGTCCTGGGCCCAGTACCATTCAATGGTTCCTCCTCTTCATCCTGGAAAGAAGTGACTATTTGGGTGCTATGAAGAGGGTTTGGTCCTGGGCCCAGTACCATTCAATGGTTCCTCTTCTTCATCCTGGAAAGAAGTGACTAGTGGAGTGCCGTAAAGAGGGTTTGGTCCTGGGCCCAGTACCATTCAATGGTTCCTCCTCTTCATCCTGGAAAGAAGTGACTAGTGGAGTGCCGTAAAGAGGGTTTGGTCCTGGGCCCAGTACCATTCAATGGTTCCTCCTCTTCATCCTGGAAAGAAGTGACTAGTGGAGTGCCGTAAGAGGGTTTGGTCCTGGGCCCAGTACCATTCAATGGTTCCTCCTCTTCATCCTGGAAAGAAGTGACTATTTGGGTGCTATGAAGAGGGTTTGGTCCTGGGCCCAGTACCATTCAATGGTTCCTCTTCTTCATCCTGGAAAGAAGTGACTAGTGGAGTGCCGTAAAGAGGGTTTGGTCCTGGGCCCAGTACCATTCAATGGTTCCTCCTCTTCATCCTGGAAAGAAGTGACTATTTGGGTGCTATGAAGAGGGTTTGGTCCTGGGCCCAGTACCATTCAATGGTTCCTCTCTCTTCATCCTGGAAAGAAGTGACTAGTGGAGTGCCGTAAAGAGGGTTTGGTCCTGGGCCCAGTACCATTCAATGGTTCCTCCTCTTCATCCTGGAAAGAAGTGACTAGTGGAGTGCCGTAAAGAGGGTTTGGTCCTGGGCCCAGTACCATTCAATGGTTCCTCCTCTTCATCCTGGAAAGAAGTGACTAGTGGAGTGCCGTAAAGAGGGTTTGGTCCTGGGCCCAGTACCATTCAATGGTTCCTCTTCTTCATCCTGGAAAGAAGTGACTAGTGGAGTGCCGTAAAGAGGGTTTGGTCCTGGGCCCAGTACCATTCAATGGTTCCTCTCCTTCGTCCTGGAAAGAAGTGACAAGTTGGAGTGCCATGAAGAGGGTTTAGTCCTGGGCCCAGTACCATTCAATGGTTCCTCTTCTTCATCCTGGAAAGAAGTGACCAGTGGAGTGCCGTGAAAAGGGTTTGGTCCTGGGCCCAGTACCATTCAATGGTTCCTCTTCTTCATCCTGGAAAGAAGTGACTAGTGGAGTGCCGTAAAGAGGGTTTGGTCCTGGGCCCAGTACCATTCAATGGTTCCTCCTCTTCATCCTGGAAAGAAGTGACTATTTGGGTGCTATGAAGAGGGTTTGGTCCTGGGCCCAGTACCATTCAATGGTTCCTCCTCTTCATCCTGGAAAGAAGTGACTAGTGGAGTGCCGTAAAGAGGGTTTGGTCCTGGGCCCAGTACCATTCAATGGTTCCTCCTCTTCATCCTGGAAAGAAGTGACTATTTGGGTGCTATGAAGAGGGTTTGGTCCTGGGCCCAGTACCATTCAATGGTTCCTCCTCTTCATCCTGGAAAGAAGTGACTAGTGGAGTGCCGTAAGGAGGGTTTGGTCCTGGGCCCAGTACCATTCAATGGTTCCTCTCCTTCGTCCTGGAAAGAAGTGACAAGTGGAGTGCCGTAAAGACGGTTTGGTCCTGGGCCCAGTACCATTCAATGGTTCCTCTTCTTCCTCCTGGAAAGAAGTGACTAGTGGAGTGCCATGAAGAGGGTTTGGTCCTGGGCCCAGTACCATTCAATGGTTCCTCTTCTTCATCCTGGAAAGAAGTGACTATTTGGGTGCTATGAAGAGGGTTTGGTCCTGGGCCCAGTACCATTCAATGGTTCCTCCTCTTCATCCTGGAAAGCTTCTTCCTTGGGTGGCCTTGGGTGGCCATCTGTCAGGGGTGCTTTGATTGTGCTTTTCCTGCATGGCAATGGGGTTGGACTAGATGGCCCATGTAGTTTCTTCCAACTCTATTATTCTATGATTATTCTGTGACTGACCGCTCTTCTCCTCCGGCCACAGGGACACCTCCACGGCCATCGGCCACTCGCCCAGCGCCAGCTATGACACTTCGCTGGAGGCCCGCATCCAGAAGGAAGAGGAGGAGATCCTGATGGCCAACCGAAGGTGCCTGGACATGGAGGGCAGGTCAGACCCCGCTTTTTTTCCATTCTTCAGCAAGGACAGTGTGCTGGTACGGCTGTACCAGGAGCTCCAACTTTATTTTCTTTCTGTTATCTGTTTGCAGTCATAGGGCAGGCCTCCTGTAAATCATAATTAAGCTTTGGTTCCGCCCCTTGTTCAGGGCTCTGGGAGGGAAAGGAGCCATTTTTTGGGCAGTCTCACATAAGGAAGCTAAACTATAGGACGTAGATCAGCTCGTCCCGTAGAAAAGCTTCTTTTCTCAAGAACATCCGGGGAAACGGAAACAGAAATTCCAGGGAAAAGGTCCCAAGGCCCTGGCTGAGAGCTCACAGCCTCTCAGCCTCACAGGAAACAGAGGGAAAACAGCCCTGAAGTTTTCAAAGAATTCTCTGAGGGAGGACAGCATTACAGATCCACGGAACTCCAGCTGAAATATCTTCAAGCCTCGGCTGGTAGGTCTACTCGATACCCAGACGCATTTGGAATCGGTAGTAGGACCCACACCGATGAGGCATAGATAGTAAACAGCCTGGGAGAGGTTAAATAGGGTTTTTTTTTTCCTACAGAGAAAGTACAGTTAATCAAAGTCAGGTACCAGTCCATTGAGGACTAGACTAAGAAAGCCTTGAAGTGTTGTTTGAACCATTGAAGATTTGTTGTTTGTTCCATAATAAAGACTTTGTTGTATCATTAAAGACTCTAAAGACCATCACTCCAGAAAAATCCCTGAGAACCTCTCTTTGAGGCGCCCTGGCTTTCCGCTGGTCTTAAAGTATACGTCCTATAGAAAAGACAGCTGTTACAGGCCCAGCGCACGACAGAACAGACAGTTCCAACCATGGTGAAAAATACTTTTTAAACATCAAAAAGCATTTAAAATGTTCTTTTTTTTCATTCACAATGAAAAAGAGTATACCACAGAGCAACACAGGGAAAGAAGGTAGACTAAAGTAGACTCTATTAACTTTATTTATTTTATTTTATTTATTTATTTGTCGTGTCAGGACAACCAGTCAATTATATTACATTTCTAACAGAACAACGCAAAAAAAACAGACAAAATACAAAATTTGTGAGTTTGGTAGTTGATTAAATGTCCTTTGACCAGTATCTGGCCACTTGGAGTGCCTCTGGTGTTGCCGCAAGAAGGTCCTCCATTGTGCATGTGGCAGGGCTCAGGGTGCATTGCAGCAGGTGGTCAGTGGTTTGCTCTTCTCCACACTCGCATGTCGTGGATTCCACTTTGTGGCCCCATTTCTTGAGGTTGGCTCTGCATCTCGTGGTGCCCGAGCGCAGTCTGTTCAGCGCCTTCCAAGTCGCCCAGTCCTCTGTGTGCTCAGGGGGGAGTCTCTCATCTGGTATCACCCATGGATTGAGGTGCTGGGTTTGGGCCTGCCACTTTTGGTCTCTCGCTTGCTGGGGTGTTCCAGCGAGTGTCTCTGTAGATCTTAGAAAACTATTTCTTGAATTAAGTCGTTGACGTGCTGGCTGATACCCAAAAAAGGAATGAGCTGGAGATGTCTCTGCCTTGGTCCTTTGACTATTGGCTGCTACTTCCCGGCAGATGTCAGGTGGTGCAATACCGGCTAAGCAGTGTAATTTCTCCAGTGGTGTGGGGCACAGACACCCCGTGATAATGCGGCATGTCTCATTAAGAGCCACATCCACTGTTTTAGTGTGGTGAGATGTGTTCCACCCTGGGCATGCGTACTCAGCAGCAGAGTAGCATAGCGCAAGGGCAGATGTCTTCACTGTGTCTGGTTGTGATCCCCAGGTTGTGCCAGTCAGCTTTCGTTTGATATTGTTTCTAGCGCCCACTTTTTGCTGTTCAGGCAGTGCTTCTTGTAGGTCAGAGCACGGTCCAGAGTGACTCCCAGGTATTTGGGTGCGCTGCAATGCTCCAGTGGGATTCCTTCCCAGGTAATAATCCTCAGAACTCGGGATGCTTGTCTGTATGTAAAGATGTTAAAAACCACTGGAATTATTCTAACGGAATGAATTACTACTGAGGCTGCTTAAAAGTTGAACTAGAGAAATGTTTATTAATATATTTGAACAAACAACTATCTTCTTTAACGAGGCACAAGATTCTTAATGGTTACTTAGGTGTGAGCAAGACTCCTCACTCTACCCTGACGCAGTAGCAGTGAGTTCCCCAGACAAACCTAACCCGGTTGTCCCCAGAGCAAATAGCTACACTCTAGACAGAGTTCTCTAACAGCTAAACTACTCTGACTCCAGAGAGCAAACCACTTGTGTAATAAATCCAACACAAGCACACAGGCATCTACTTTGACCCTCCTGGCCAAATAAATGTAGAATCGCGTGTCTCAAATGCCCTCCAGGTGTTTTGGACTTCAACTCCCACAATTCCTATGTTATGAGACCTGGGGTGGGGTGTCGCAACTAATGGAGGGCTTTCCCTTTCAGGATCAAGACGCTCCACGCGCAGATCATCGAGAAGGACGCCATGATCAAGGTGTTGCAGCAGCGCTCCCGCAAGGAGGCCGGCAGGGCCGAGCCACTCTCCTCCATGCGCCCAGCCAAGTCGCTGATGTCCATCTCCAACGCGGGTGCCTCCTCCTCCTCCTCGGGTCCGGCCCCGCTCTCCTCCTCCTCCGCCCTGAGCAGCACCCCCATCCCGGAGGAGAGGCGCGAGGACAGGAGCTGGAAGGGCAGCCTAGGTGAGCATGGCGTTTCCGTCATACCCAGAACATACCGAAACAGGATGTGTCATTAATATGTTGTCGGAGGCTTTCCTGGCAAGAATCACTGGGTTGCTGTGAGTTTTTCAGGCTGTCTGTCCATGTTCCAGCAGCATTCTCTTTTACGTTTCACCTGCATCTGTGGCTAATGCCATTTTCAGAGTCTGTTGGCGGTGAGGATTGTATATGTATATGTGTGTGTGTATATATATATCAGGGCTGGGCGGTTTCGTTTCGTTAATTCGTAATTCGTTAATAATTCGTTAATTTTTTCAATTACAAAACGATAACGAACCATTCTGGAGCAATTATTTAAAAAAACGAATTTTCAAAAACGTTTTGTAAATGCTTCGTATTTCGATATTGTATTCGTTTCGTTATTGTTTTGAGGCCGTTTCGTTATTATTTCCGCATGTCTGGGCCAGTTTTATGGTTTAATTAGTGAAAAAAAATTATAATATCACACCAACAGTCAACAACAGAGGGAGAGGGAAGCTTCAGAAGGTTTTGGAGGTTTTTTAGCGTATTTCGCGGTCGCGTCCGCCATTAACGAATCGATTCGTTATTGTTTCGGAAATCGATTCGTTAATTTTTTACCATTTACGAAATTTCATAAATATCGAACTTTTTAAAAGGAAAATTTTGTAATTATTTTAAATATCGAAACAAAAAAAACCCCCAAATACAAATCGATTTTAGAAACAAATTTTTCCGTTGTTACCCAGGCCTAATATATATATATATATATATAATTTGAGTTCCATTTTCATTTTGGTAAGATTCAATCTAGGCTTGGGGAACCACGGAAAAATTTGGTTTTAAACTCGTTTTGTTTTTAGGGGGCCCTTGCGTTTCGTTTTTTTTAATAATTCCGAAATTTTCCTTTTAAAAATTTCGAAATATACGAAATTTCGTAAAATTACGAATCGATTCGTTAATGGCGGACGCGATTGCGCAATATGCTAAAAAAACCTCCAAATGGGACAGGAGGAACTTCTGAAGCGTCCCTCTCCCTCTGTTGTTGACTGTTGGTGTGATAAAACAAACAACAACTATAAAACTTGCACCAGACATGCGAAAATAATTACGAAATAATTACGAAATAATTATGAAAATTGGAAAAATTGTTTCGATTCTTAATTACTCCTCACACTATTCCTGCATGGCTCGATATTGGATCGTAAGGTAATTTAAATACGAATTAATAACGAATTATGAAATTAACGAACGAAACCGCCCAAGCCTTATATATATATATATATATATATATATATATATATATATATATATTAGGCTCAGGCAATCCATGGTTCTAAATGGTTCTAAAGTACTTACAAAACTAAAGTTCTGGTGGTGAAAATTTCAGAACTCTAACAAAACTCTCAAAATTTCATTATAAATGGCAGTTCCTAATTGATTCTGTCATAAAAATCGCCAATAATGAAATAATGAAATTTGAAAGTTTTGTTAGAGTTCTGAAATTTTCACCACCAGAACTTTAGCAACACTGTAGAAGCAAAGCACCAGCGCCCCCTAGTTTTCACCACCAGAACTTTAGTTTTGTAAGTACTTTAGAACCATTTAGAACCATAGATTGCCCATGCCTAGTATAGACAGACAAACTGACTGACAGACAGACAGATAGATAGATAGTATACTATTAGATACTAGCTGTATCTGCCATGCGTTGCTGTTGCCAGCCTTCCCTCCCTCTTTCTCTCCTTCTTTCCCTCCTTCTGTTGCTCCTTCCTTCCTTCCTTCCTTCCTTCCTTCCTTCCTTCCTTCCTTCCTTCCTTCCTTCCTTCCTTCTTCCTTCCTTCCTTCCCCCCTTCCTTCCTCTCTCCTTTCTGCCTTCTTTACCTATTTCCTTCCTTCCTTCCTTACTTCGCCTTTTGCTTCCAACCTTCCTTCTCTTTCTTTCCTCGCCTCCCTCTTTCTCTCCTTTCTTCCTTCTCTACCTCTTTCATCCCTTCCTTTGCTTTTTGCTTCCATCCTTCCATCTCTCTTTTTCTTTCCTTCCCTCTTTCCCTCCTTCCTTCACTCCCCTTTCCTACCTTCCCTTTTTTTCTTTCTTCTCTATCTCTCCTTCCTTCCTTCCTTTTTCTTGCTTCCTTCTCTCTTTGCTTCTTTCTTTCCCTCTTTCTTCTTTTTTCTTTCTTCTTCTTTTTCCCCTTCCTTCCCTCTTCCTTCCTTTTTTTCCTATATCGCTCTTTTCTTCCATGCTTCCTTCTCTCTTTGCTTTTTTCTTTCCCTCTTTCTTTCTTTCTTTTTTTTCCCTTTCTTCTTCTTTTTCCCCTTCCTTCCTTCCTTCCCTTTTCCTTCCTTTTTTTCTTTATTGTCATTTAGCTTTTTTGGGTTTTTTAAGTTCTTTCTGCTGTTTTTTTTGTGGGGGGGGGTAGGAGTGATGGCCACTCGTTGGTCAGTTAGGGGTATAGTGTCCAAATTTTGTGTCATTTCGTCCTGTGGTTTTTGAGTTATGTTAATCCCACAAACAAACACTACATTGCTGTGATCATTGCTGCTGGTGATTTGATCGGAAACAGCTGCATAGCATTTCCCTGTCTTGGGTGGGTTTTGGGTGCCCCGTCCAGCTTTGTGTTTCCGTGTGCCAAGACATGTGTTATACCTTCCACCCCGCTAGGCGTGTTGCTGGGCACAGAGTGCCGCTCGGAGTCCATCCCTTCCACCCCGTCGCCGGTGATGCCTTCCACGCCGTTGCTGTCCGCTCATTGCAAGACGGGCAGCCGGGACTGCAGCACGCAGACTGACCAGAACAAGGGCTCCGCCTCTGCAGCCGCTTCCAGCCCTTCGGTGCAGGCCAGGCTCCCGCCCGCGAACCTGGCCTACGCCTCGGACAAAGCAGGTAAAGCATCGTACGGCTGTTACTTTCTGCACGCAAACCAAAGATGGGAGGGTGCTTCCATTGGAGGTGTTCATCCAGGACAGGAACATGTGGGTGCATTATCTCCTTCAGCTCCTTTCAAAGCCATCTTCTATGTGCTGAGTCAGGTTCAGCACTTGCGATGTGCAGCTTTTGCCTTTCCTGAAGCCAGCTTGCTGTGGAATCAGGCATGGGTCTATTTTTTCCATAATTCTATGCAAAATAAGTCTCTCCAGAACTTTGTAGAGGTGGCACAGCAGGGAGATTGGTCTGTAGCTTTTTGGGTCATTACGGTCTTTGCCTGGCTCCAAGATGGCGATGACTCTTGCTTTCCTCCAGATTTTGGGGATCTGACAGGATGCATTGCAGTTGTTCATCAGCTCCAGCAGCCAGCGCCTTACTTTTGGACCAAAGTTCTTGATTTGTTCCCTCCGTAGATCATCCAAGCCTTGCTGTGGAAACAGACATGTTTGCTTTTGGACTTCCATGAGCTAGAGGTCTGCTCATGGACTTGGCTCCAGCAGACCTCTGAGGAAGCTTGCCATAGATGCAGGCGAAACGTCAGGAGAAATGCCTCTAGAACATGGCCATATAGCCCGAAAAAACCCACAAGAACTGAGACATGGGTCTATTTTTTTTCCGTAATTCTATGCAAAATAAGTCTTCCTCTCTTTCATTTCCCGTCCTTTCTCCTTCTTTCGCTTTGCAGACGTCTCCTCCTCCTCCGCTTTCCATCCCAATGCCCTCGAGAGGAAGAACCCGGCTCAAAACGTGGGGCAGGACCTCAGCGACGGAGAAATGGTGGAGTATCTCATCTGAAGACAAGCCGGAACTGATTCTCCTTTTACCCTTCTTTTTTATATATATATATACATATACATAAATAACAAAAATAGCCATTTTTTTTTTTAGTAACCGAGTCATAAAGGAATATTTACAGCCTTGCGCTGTTTGTATATACTTCAAAAAAGTATGGACAGGTTAACTTATAATTTGTTCCAAAATCATTACAGAAGGAAAAAAATACTGGATCTGGTCGCATCTGGATGAAAGTCAGTCCCGGTCTTAAATGCACTCAGTTTTGTTAAAAATGTCAGTATTTTTTAAAAAGGAATAACTTGTGTTTTTAGATGTTTTTAGTGCCTTTCCAAAAAGGCCTTTTGGTCTCCTCGCAATTCTTCGGCGGAAACCGTGGTGCTCTCGCTTCTGCAAATATTCACAATAGGAAAGGCCACGTTCGTCAACGTGAAAAGAGCAAAACATTGTAAAAAAAATTGAAACATTCCAGAAATACATTCAACGGTCACAGCATTCTCTGGCTCTGGTCTCTCAACAAAAAAGCTCCTGTTTTGTAGCAGATTTCCTGTGAGGTTTCCTATGACTTTTTCCATCAAAAGTCAGACGATGCGCATCTAGACTGCAGAATTAATGCAGTTTGGCAACACTGTTAACTCAATGCTATGCAAATCCGGGAGTTGTACGAGGAAATCCGGAAAGTAAGGTTACAAGTGCTCCGTGCAGTCATGCCAGCCACGTGACCTTGGAGGTGTCTACGGACAACGCCAGCTCTTCGGCTTAGAAATGGAGATGAGCACCAACCTCCAGAATCGGACAGGACTGGACACATATACACACACACAAAACCTTCCCCATTACTTTAAGGTTACAATATTTTTTTTAAAAAAAAATACGAATAATGAATATCTATATAATTAAAAATGTCATGTTCGTTTGTGGGATTAGCATAACTCAAAAACCACTGAATGAAATGACATGAAATGACCATCCAGCCTCTGTTTCAAAGCCTCCAAAAACAGAATGAGGACTCTCATCTCTAACATTCACCACAACACCAGTTGATGAGCTACTGACGACTGGCACTGCTCGTTCGCTTCCGCTGGCTTCCTGCTACACAGCAGTGATTACAGAATCATAGAATCCTAGAGTCAGAAGAGACCTGGTGGGCCATCAAGTCCAACCCCATTCTGCCAAGAAGCAGGAAAATCACATTCAAAGCAACCTTGACAGATGGCCATCCAGCCTCTGTTTCAAAGCTTCCAAAAATGGAATGAGGACGCTCATCTCTAACGTTCACCACAACACCAGTTGATGAACTACTGGTGAATAGCACTGCTCGTTCACTTCCACCGGCTTCCCACTACACAGCCATAACCATCTCCAACCATAACCACAATGCCAGTTGATGAGCTACTGACGACTGGCACTGCTCGTTGGCTTCCACCGGCTTCCCACTACACAGCAGTGATCACAGAATCGTAGGATCCTAGAGTCGGAAGAGGCCTGGTGGGCCATCCAGTCCAACCCCATTCTGCCAAGAAGCAGGAAAAGCACATTCAAAGCAACCCTGACAGATGGCCATCCAGCTCTGTTTCAAAACCTCCGGGGCAGAGAGTTCCACTGCTGAACAGCTCTCATAATCGGGAAGTTCTTCCTAATGATACTAACTTCCCCCACAAAAATTCCCTACATGCCTTGTAACTTTACTTTCCGGACATTCCTCATAGTTTCCCAAGGCCTTTAGCCTTCTCTCCCAGATGGACTCAGTAGCCGATCAGAGAATGCTGGTGCATGATGTTCAGTTTCCACCATGTGCCTCCGAAGTAGATGTCTCTTTTCTTCCATTCCTGCCTTTTTGTTGCTGTCGTTCAATTCCCTGTGCAAAATATTCCAAGTTTTGCTGTTTTTCCTCAAAGACCAAAGGCCTTGGATGGGGAAGGAGCCATGGCCTCCATTCAGCGCTTCGGATCTGAAGCTACATGAGCCTTGTCCCATTGGGATTGCATTCCTGTTTTCCGTTGAGCGGACGGAGAAGGAAGGAAGGAAGGAAGGTGCAAAGGAAGGAGTGGAGCTGGAAGAGACTTTCTTCCGATGCTGTATTTGCCCCTCCTTCTTTTCCGAAATGCTTTGATTGTAATCTGCTCATTCCAGAAGACAACTTTCCTCTTCTGCTTGTATTGAAGATGTAGTTCAGGCAAGGGCCAACTTGGGCCTCCATCCAGGTGTTTTGGACATTCATCTCCAACCATAACCACAATGCCAGTTGATGAGCTACTGACGACGTGCACTGCTCATTCGCTTCCACTGGCTTCCCACTACACAACAGTGATCATAGAATCCTAGAGTCGGAAGAGACCTGGTGGGCCATCCAGTCCAAACACATTCTGCCAAGAAGCAGGAAAATCACATTCAAAGCACCCCTGACAGATGGCCATCCAGCCTCTGTTTCAAAGTCTCCAAAAAACAGAATAACGTTCACCACAACACCAATTGATGAGCTACTGACAACTGGCACTGCTCGTTCGCTTCCACTGGCTTCCCGCTACATAGCAGTGATCACAGAATCAAAGAATCCTAGAGTCGGAAGAGTCCTGGTGGGATTAAACAGCTGAAGGGGGAAAGAAAAGGGCCTGAGGCTGGCAGGAATGGTGGGAGTCGAAGTCCAAAACACCTGGAGGGAAGACCTAAGTTGGACCAAGCCTAATTAGAGTGCCTTAGACGTTTATAATATGGATGTCATACATGTACATGTCTTCCCAAAACATTCCATTCCCCGTAAAGTTAGAGTTAACCAGTTTGTGCTCAAGGACCATTGAAGGATGTTCTTCTCCATGCCTTGGCTTCCCTGAAATGTCTTATCTTTCTTTGCGGGCGGATAGACAACCCTTTCTTGAAACGAGGTTGACCCACGTTGCAGGAACTAAACCTTCAGAAAAAACGACAGCGGAGTTTGCTGTTACCATTCATCGCTACCTGAACATCACTCTGTGTCCTTCAAAAGCCAGGGAGATGTCTGGAGTGTATCTCCAGGGATCTAGTTGAGGCTTTCTTATGCAAGGATGGCTCTTGGAGAGAAGTTAATAATAATATTTCAGAAGGAAATGCAGTAACTGTTTGAGTTAACTGTTCATCGCTGCCTGAACAGACTGCAATGACTGTTGGTGTCCTTGAAAAGCCAGGGAGATGTCTGGAGTGTATCTCCATGGATCTAGTTGAGGTTTTGTCATGCAAGGATGGCTCTTGGAGAGAAGTTAATAATAATATTTCAGAAGGAAATGCAGTAACTGTTTAAGTTAACCGTTCATCGCTGCCTGAACAGACTGCAATGACTGTTGGTGTCCTTCAAAAGCTAGGGAGATGTCTGGAGTGTATCTCCATGGATCTAGGCTTTGTTATGCAAGGATGGCTCTTGGAGAGAAGTTAATAATAATATTTCAGAAGTAAATGCAGTAACTATTCGAGTTAACAATTCATCGTTGCCTGAACAGACTGCAATGACTGTTTGTGTCCTTCAAAAGCCAGGGTGATGTCCTGAGTGTATCTCCAGGGATCTAGTTGAGGCTTTCTTACGCAAGGATGGCTCTTGGAGAGAAGTTACTACTGCATATCTTTCTGAAATATTATTAACTGTTCAAGTTAACCATTCATCGTTGCCTGAACAGACTGCAATGACTGTTGGTGTCCTTCAAAAGCCAGGGAGATGTCTGGAGTGTATCTCCATAGATCTAGTTGAGGCTTTGTTATGCAAGGATGGCTCTTGGAGATAAGTTAATAATAATATTTCAGAAGGAAATGCAGTAACTGTTTGAGTTAACCGTTCATCGCAGCCTGTACAGATTGCAATGACTGTTGGTGTCCTTCAAAAGCCAGGGAGATGTCTGGAGTGTATCTCCATGGATCTAGTTGAGGCTTTGTTATGCAAGGATGGCTCTTGGAGAAAAGTTAATAATAATATTTCAGAAGGAAATGCAGTACCTGTTCGAGTTAACTGTTCATCGCTGCCTGAATGACTGCACAACAGTCGTTCAGGCTACAAACAGACTACAATGACTGTTTGTGTCCTCCTAAAGCCAGGGAGATGTCTGGAGTGTATCTCCATGGATCTAGTTGAGGCTTTGTTATGCAAGGATGGCTCTTGGAGTTAAGTTAATAATAATATTTCAGAAGGAAATGCAGTAACTATTCGAGTTAACAATTCATCGCTGCCTGAACAGATTGCAATGACTGTTTGTGTCCTTCAAAAGCCAGGGAGATGTCTGGAGTGTATCTCCAGGGATCTAGTTGAGGCTTTGTTATGAAAGTATGGCTCTTGGAGAGAAGTTAATAATAATATTTCAGAAGGAAATGCAGTAACTATTCGGGTTAACAGATTGCAATGACTGTTTGTGTCCTTCAAAAGCCAGGGAGATGTCGGCTGAGTTGCTCCTAAAGCAAACCCAAGAGCGACCTTCTTTGCAATGTGCTGGAATGGATTTAGAGTCAGAACGCCATTTATGGGAGGATTGCAACATGATTTAATGCAATTTGTGCATTAAATAACCATGAGCCTTGCGTGTCCGAGGCATGCTTTTTGCACACTTGGTATGGGAACAACCTTCTGCTAAGAAGTGCCTTCTGCTGGCCTCACAGTCGCCGGTTTTGATGCAATTCCTCTGCTTCAGGTCACCACCAATTTGCAGTTGTTTTGGGGAAGCTTTGGGTGGTTTTTGTAGCTCCGTTGGTAAAGACTTGCTGTAGGATGCAATCCAGTCCCTTTGAGTTTGAGCTCTGTCTGCTATAGAGCAGGAATTTAGGGGTCTTTGCCAGGAGGCAGAGACCAATCAGACTCCTTAAAGAGTTTGTTACCCTGGCGAGACAGAGAGAAGCACCCAATCCCTGATTTTTCCCAATGGAAGATCTCGCCAAGTTGAAGGAAGTGCCATCGAGATGTTTTATTTGCGATTCAGCTGAAAAGGATGCAGAGCAGCAATCATTCGCCAAGCAGAGCATGTGGTTACAGAAGTAAAGGCCATTTTTATAGAAAATACAGAGTTGTGAGTTCCCGCTTCCCCCTCCCACCCAGCTCAAAGGGGATTGGCTGATGTGCAAACAGCTAGGAGGAGGCTTGACCATCCCCCATGCATCAGGGCCAATCACAGGGCTTTCGCGGTGCACCAGAGCCTATCAGGAGGCTCCTGCTGCCTCGACGCTCCAGCGAATCAGAAGGGAGGGAGGCGGGATGAAGGGAGACAATGCATTCTGGAGTGGATTATGACAAAATTGTCCCCAAGGTTTAGCAAGATCCGGGTTGGGGGTCTGCCAGCCAAGCCATTCTATTGTGTTCATGAGTGAAGGCAATAAACATATGTTAAAGAAATCCGGGTTTTCTTGTCGCCATCAGATATGACACAAAGGGGAAGACTTGGGTGGAAGTTCTTTATGGAAAAGTTTGAAAGAAAAATGGCTTGGAGCAAAAGAGGACTTTCCTAAGGTCATATTCCCCCCATTGTTATATGATTAAAAAGTCTGCCAAACAGAAATCCTAATGGTGGCCCAACTCCGAAGTCAGAAGGATTTCCTTTACTATTGTCCATGCAAAGAATGTCCAAAGAGAAGGGTCTTTTCGTGATCGCTGATTGCTTTTCCAGAGGCAGGGCAGCTTCCTTGTAGATTTCCCCCAAGGAGAGGGGAAGGGGCAAAAGGGTCAGGGCAAGGTCAAATACATGAAGGGAAATATAGAAATACAGGAGAAAAATATGAAAATACAGAAATCATAATACAGAGAGTAAACCCAACTACCTTCCCCCAATGTCCATAGTTCATATTATTCATAGGAAGGCCCATAAAGGGAAATATAGTCATGAGTCCCTTGTTTGTGAGATGGGGGACCCTCAGGAGCCCAGGTGTGCCTCAGGTGGGAAAAATACTTTTGTGGCATGATTTCCAGTAATAAATTGGTTATTTTCTGCTGTAAACATATGCAAATAGAGCATAAAGCCTTGATTGAATGATACACATCAAACTGACCAAGGCTTAACCCTTATTATCCAGCCTGGCGTCCTTGCCCTTAGCAAAACTATAAGTTACTATCTCTTATGGGGGGGGGGGTCATGTTCGACTTCATGTCCATGGAAACAGCGTAAGGAAGGCCAAACTGCACACTTTCCCCCTTTTTCCCCCATTTCTGTAAATGGCTTTATACTGGAATCGAGACAAGGAAATATAAAACTTGCGACGAGCGCTTTTGTTTGTTTTCGTTTGTGCCCGAACCAAACGTTTAGACTAAGAGTTTAACACGAACTCGGCTACTCGGAGCGGCGCTGCAGAGCCTGAGCAAAGGAAAGCAATGTAGTCCGGTTTCCAGAGTCTGTGGACGATGGGCTTTGGAGTGCCAGGCCTGGGAGCAGCTCTGCATCACCATTGCACTGCCAACCTTCTCGGACTTTGCGGAACCCAAGACGTCTCCACTTTGCTCGGTGCCTCAATAGACCTCTCCTCAACCTGTATAGGTGTGTTTAGTATGTCTAGAATGTATCGCCTCATGATAATGGGAACTGTACTGTATTTATGAAGAAAATACATTTGTTTCTGAAGATGTTGGTGTTTGGTGTTCTTTTTCAATAGCTGCTTCCGTATTCAAATAGAAATATCTATCTTTCCCACTACTACGGTGAATGGCATGTAGTGGTCTAGGCAGGGGCGGCTCAACCATTACGCAAAGTAAGCATTCGCAGTATAGTTGATGTTGCCAGGGGCGCTCTTGAGGTATTCTTGGGGGAAAATAGACCTTGACATATGTGAGTTGTAGTTACTGGGATGTATAGTTCACCTAAAATCAAAGAGCATTCTGAACTCCACCAGTGATGGAATTGAACCAAATATGGCACACAGAACTCCCACGATGAACAGAAAATATATATCAATGATTGGTTGGGGGGGGGGTGCAAAATACTGTTTGCTTACCGTTGAAAATTACCTAGGGCCACCTCTGCATCTAGGGCAGTGTTTCTCAACCTGGGGGTCGGGGTCCCTGTGGGGGTCGTGAGGAAGTGTCAGAAGGGTCGCCAAAGGCCTTCAGAAAACATAGTATTTTCTCTTGGTCATGGGTTCTGTGTGGGAAATTTGGCCCAATTCTATCGTTGATGGGGTTCAGAATGTTATTTCATTATAGGTGAACTATAAATCCCAGCAACTACAACTCCCAAGTGTCAAGGTCTATTTTTCTCAAACTTCTCCAGTGTTCACATTTCAGCATATTGAGTATTCGTGCCAAGTTTGGTCCAGATCCATCATTGTTTGGGTCCACTGGATGTAGGTGAACTACAACTCCAAAAATTCAAGGTCAATGTTCACCAGATCCTCCCAGTWTTTTCTCTTGGCTATGGGAGTTCTGTGTGCCAAATTTGGTTCAATTTCATCATTGATGGTGTTCAGAATGCTCTTTGATTGTAGGTGAACTATAAATCCCAGCCACTACAGCTCGCAAATGACAAAATCAACCCCCCCCCCAACCCCACCAGTATTCAAACTTGGGCATATTGGGCATTTGGTATTGGAAAATACATCCTGCATATCAGATATTTCCATTACGATTCATAACAGTAGCAAACTTACAGTTACGAAGTAGCAATGAAAATGTTATGGTTSGGGGTCACCACAACGTGAGGAACTGTACTAAGGGGTCGCGGCATTAGGAAGGGGGGTTGATTAGGTAATGTTGCCAAATGCTTTTCTGATGGGGCTCCTACGCATTTAGCAACAGTGGTGTCAACAGATAAATGTGATTTTTATCCAGAGGACTCCAGGAAATCATCGATATAAATAAAAATGTAATGTTCGTTTGTGGTATTCACAGAACTCAGAAACCACTGGGGCAATTGACACCAA